>JAULBS010116592.1:0-29574 GCA_032355785.1 Symmetromphalus regularis | reverse complement strand
AGTGACTGATCCAGTGAAGGCATGGGTACAAGAGGGTGCTCCTATATTATGTATGTATATTTTATGTGTATATGATGTTCACATAATGTACTTTTTAACTTGAAATATTTTCAGTGCTTGCAGATCAGGTCCCCCACCACCCCTTTCATGAAATAATGGATTTGCCCCTAGGTCAGGGGGTAACTAAGCCCCCTTCCCACTTTAATAATATATCTTATTCTATAGCTCTTTAAATCCCTTCCCATTGGATATAAATCTTAAAGTGTGACCAACCTTTTAACGCCCCCCCCAGGTAATATTCTCTAAAGAACACCCCCCTTCAAATATTAGGATGAGATCTGCCCTTGTCTTATGACAGAATAGTCCTTGTATATAAAATTTGTGTTTTCAGCAGAAATTAATAGTTTTAAGAATCAAATAATGATTGTTTTAGTCTATAATACCTTTCATAAAGTTAATTCTAGATTGTGTAAAACGTCCTATACACCCCTTATTCAAACCCAAAATTAAGCATGTTCCACCAACTCAATCTTTCTACATTTTTGATATGTTATTCTACAATAAATAATGATATCAGTACAACCAAAATAAATTCTTTTGCAATTTTTTCCAAAATTGGCCTTTTTTTTCATAGATTGACTGGACTATATCGTCCAGATAGAACTTTGTGTAAAGATAACGTAGCCTAAATCTGAACAGGTTTTTTTTGTCAGTTTTTGATGGGATTGTGGGGGTCTTGTTTATTTAACAAAGGTAACGGCTGGTACATGTATGGCTGCACTACGGCCAGTCTGTCACACATTGGTACCTCCTCATACTCAATTTCGTCTTTAAAAAACATATTGACTGCAAGCTGAGTGCAAAGAAAATGAACTATTGAAGCCATTTCACTGTCAGTTACTAGCAAAGCAAATATCCTTGGCTTGTGTGACATCACAGATAAAAACCATCTTGAGGCAAAAAAGGGGGAGATAAGTGATGATGGGTTTGAAACTTTTAACGTGCTGTTCGTGGATGAAATTTAAACGTATAAAATGTAAAAAAAATTATTAACAATTTATTTTTTTATCTGATCTGTTTTGGTGGGTTTATAGATACTGTTTACGAAAACAATAACCCAAAATGTAATTACTTTTCAACTACTGTATTCCTTAAGCACTCAAAAATTAAGTTTTTAATGATCCTTTTATAAGTCAAGCTAATTTTTGAAGTGAACAAACTGATAAAATAATTCAATTTAACTCACAATGCAAAATTGTGTTTTTCAGAATTTTGATGAAAACAATATTGTTTTTAACAACTATGTAAGTTTGAGTTAACCTTCTGGACACTGCAGGCGACTTTTCTCGATAACGTCATGCAAACGCCAGATACTGAAGGTGACATTTCTCGACAATCGAAGTGAACCTTTAAAATTAATATTTCCTGTTGCTTAAATGCATTATGGGAGGAAATGACGCAATACCTACATACATAGAATGTTCCCAATTGCAAATGGCACATTTCTGAACTGTTTGAACTTCTTTATCGATCACAATTTTTGGTGTAAATTCGGTTCTTTTTCATGAAGTTTTTTGTAACGTGATGAGCAATGGTGGCATGGCACTACGCAGTGATTTTGAAGAGCTAATTGGGAATAAATATTATTTTGTGGTTTACCAAAGGTAAGGATTTTGATTCTGAATATCGGGAGCGAATAACAAAAGAATTAAAAAAAAATTGAATAATTTTGGAATCATGCACCTACCAAAAAAGCCCTTCAAAACCCAAAAATAATATTAATTTGTCCACACTTTTATATTATTTTATTGTTTTGTTAAGTTTTAAAGTCAGAATATTTGATCAAAATGAGATGCCTCTCAAATTGATTTTTCTCAAAATTAATCCAGTTTTTTGAGGAAGTAACTTTTAAAAGAATTCAGTAGTCTAAAGGTTAAAAATCATTACTAACATGTGAAACCCATTATTAATCCTACTCAAAGTATCAAGTCATTAGATGACAAACATCTCAATAAGAGGTCATTTTAACATGGAAAGAATTGTCAGTTTTGTTAAAAATGTCTCTCACCCACCTTTAAGTCATCTACCTTACATTTTTGATAATATTTTTGCAATAAAAGGTCACTTTTAAGCAAGTGATTATGGGGAAATTACACTGATTTATAACTGTTAATTCAAAGGATAGCTTATATTTGACAGTCTAACATCTTTTATTATAAATTGTTATCAGGATTTCACTTTCTATAACGCTCACCAACTTGTTTATTTCCGTGTCTCTCTGCATTATGTTTTGCTTCAAGCTCTGAAGCTCCAAATGTAATTCAGCAACATCTTCAACCTTCTTCTCATCTTCAGAGGCATTATTTTGCACATTTTGAGATCCTTCAAATTCACCACAAAAAGAGTTAAATAAGAGAATCTTGTGTAAACAAACCAGATATTAATTGGCATATTTGGAAGCACATAATGCCATTTGTAAATAAGAAGAAAAATAAAAAGAAGAAAATATATTGTCAATTTTCCCCCCACACAAACATGCCCGCATACACAAACTGCTGAAAGATAAAGATCACAAGTGTGTAAAACTATTGTTATAGGATTCTGTAAATTAGTTACCTTGCTTAGCTTTATAAAGAGCATTTTGATCTCTTAGCTGCTGAACTTGATCTTGTAACTGTTCAATTTCCTTTTTTGTTATGGAATGTTTTGATTTGTAATCTTCTAATTCCAGCAGTGCATCTTCTAATTTTTTATCCTAAAATCAAACAATAACTGGTATGGGATTTCAAAAATCTATTCCATGGCTATATTAAAGCAATTAACATATCAATGAACACACAATCCGTAAACAAAAAAACTAAAATTAAAATAACTTTCCTAATTTTATTTTAATAAATAAACTTCCCCTAAATATAAAGCAAAACCCCAAGTTTCATTGTATTTTTGTTTTACAATGAGCACAATAATTTTAGACTGAGTCAAAAGAGAAAAAAGTTAAACATTTTTGGAAGTACTGTAAAATACTTTATTTTCGAGGGGTGTAATTTTCACGCTAAAGATAAATAGTCATGTTCTCAGAATTAATATTTCGCACATCCTTGATTAAACAAAAACTTTGTTTTCAAGTACCATATATAAATTACATATTTGTAAATTGCTGGCCAAAGCATATTTTTAAAAATCCAACCAATTAAAACGCATAATGCACACACCATTCGATAGTGTCATCCATTATGACACATGGACGGTGTAAATATAACTTGGCACTCATGAAATATTATTCCGGAAAGAAAGGAACAAACGTTTAACATCATTTTAAAATTATTATTCATGTAATAGAACAGCGAAACTTGAAAAATCTGACCACAAGTTTAGTCAGGTTTAATTTTTCACGGGTTTTTAATTTTGCACTAAATATGTTTGCACGAATAGCACGAAAATAAAGTATGTTACAGTAATAAAATATCATAGCTTTTATTTGAATTTTATTCCAAATTTAAAGAAACATATAACTGACAGAGTTACAGAATAAGGTGGACTAACAGTAGATAAAACTTGATACAATACCTGCTGTTTTATTAATTCTTTATAATGGTCAACTATGTTTTCATGTTCCTGAATACTTGCTGCTTTTTTCATTCCTTCTACAGTATGATTAGCAGAACACACTGACTGTGAAACTTCACCTGAAAATAAAAGTTGACCACAATACAGTAAAAAAATTTAAGCTGATTAAGCTCCAATAGCTTGAGGTCATCCCAATATTCCCTTAACATATTCCCTCAGAAAAACAATCACCTGCAAACAGACCAAACCATGGCTTGTATGACTGCATACACATTTTGAAAGATGATGCTGCACTACCTAATGTTGTCTAACCAGTTTTCTAATAATATTTCTTTTATATGAAACCAACCACCATTACCATAGTAGTGATAGTAATAGCAGTTGTAATAGTAATAACAGTGGTACTGGTAGTGGTAAGAATATTGGTAGTAGTCATTGTAGTACTACTATTACTATTATGAATATTACTACAGTAACTGCTACTGCTGCGCTACTACTAGTACTAATATTACTGCTAACACTACTACTATTACTACTACTATACTACTACAGTATTGCTACTACTACTACTCCAACTGCAGTGCTCCACATCATATAGTACTTCCTGATGTTCAAAATGATGTAATAAGAAGGGAGGGAAAAGATATGATCACATAATGGCAATCTGCCGCAAGAGGCATAAACACAAACTGCTTTTTTACCATGGATGTATAACTTGTACAGTTTCAACTGCTGATTGAACGTGATCAGGTCTGCTATCCATGACCACATTGTAGCAGATGCTATTTTATACAACTCCCATAAGCCTAATAAGGGGAGGTACTCTAGGTGTCAATCTATTAATCCCCTTTTAGCAGAACTCAAAATTTTGAGTTCGTTCCATGAATGAAACAATCAGTTGATGCACGTGGTATGTCACAAAGAAATGGTGTCACCTGGATCATCACACTTACATAAATATGACAGTCTGTGAAGTTGGAAAAACATTGTTGTGAAATAAGAAATTAGATACAAGAACTCACTTTCTAATGTTTTGTATAGACGTGTGAATTCATAATCAAATAAAACTTCACTGGGCTGTTTGTGATTCAAGTGTGCTTTCTTTGCAGCTCTTGTGTAGCTCTCATTTTTGAAAATCTGTGATAGCTTGTCAGTAAATACTTCGAGTCCAATCCGATTTTCTATCACTTGTCGTAAAGCTGCCCTGAAATGTAAAACATAATATCACTTTTATTTTTGTTAAAAGTACCTACTTTTAAATTTTCCATATGTAACATACATTTAGCATATTCTGCACCATTCTCAATCTAAGGATGAAATTGATTAAAGCATGACAGAAAATATACATGCAGTCATTTTAGCAAATTATCAATCAGTTTTCAGTTCAATGTTTTTTTCTGTGAAATAGTTTTGCTACTCTTTCAGCAATCAGAATCAGAGATGTTTCTCAAAGACAAAATCTACAAAGGTAAAACCTATTAACTCACTTTTTCATGAGTAATAATCACCATTTTCTGACTTTATAGGTTTTGCCATACATATTACTGTGTTAGTGACTGCAGATGGATGTTTCCTAAGCTTATTTTTTATTGTTTTTAACAACACCACTAGAGTACATTCATCTATTAATCATAGGCTATTGGATGTTAAACATTTGTTATTTTAACATATAGTCAACTGGAGCGAGACTTTAACCTATTTTGAGCCAGGGCCATTTCATGGTATTTGTGAAGTGGTATAAAAAGAATTAAAGGTTTGAATCTAAGAAAAATACCAGTTGGATGTGTTAGATACATACATGTATAAATACATATATGTCAACTAACTTGAAAAACTAAATTTGGGTAAAACATTTTACCTCTTTATTATGCAAATTAGGTTTTTCATATGAAACTATGGAAATCAGCGTGTCTGACAGGACACGTTTTTCTTATTTTTCTCCTGTTGTATTTAATTCCTGATAATTTTTTTTAAATTCTACTGCTTGAAAATGTACAATTTAGAATACATATATATAATAAAATTAATTTTATACTAATGTTTTTTTTTACCCCAAGTGAAAAAGTGTCCTGTCCGACACGCTGGCTGAGTGGGAACTTTTGACCCTCCCCTCTGCTATACTTGAGTTAAGAAACCAAAATGTATTTTGAAACATACCTACAATGTAAGGAAACAAAATTACTTGGCTTAATTTTATGAATACCATGTTGTTGGAAGGAACTTTTCACTTTCCCAACATGCCAAAAAACCCACTTCACTTTTTGTCCTGTTCGAAACACACTTTTTGGCCTCATTTTGAAAAGGAAATCCAAAGATTTAATTTTTTTACCCTATAAAGTGGTTCTAGAATACTTGCCTCTGACCAGTTGAAACTTTTTGATAATTACCCAGAGTAATTTCTATAATGGAAAAAAGCCTGTAAATGTCCTGTCGGACTCGAAACAATACCATGAAATGGCCCACCACTGTCTCCAGCTTGGGAGTCAAATGTTCTACCAATGGACCACTGAGGCTCACAGGGTTTGCCATTGCATGAACACTTTTTGAACAGCTGGACAACTTCAAGTTTTGAAGTTGTGACTAGGTACATGTAGTCAGAAAAGTGACCATAATGTTTAGGTCTGCCTTTAGAAAAACTGCTTTAATTGTAAATTGTGACTTGAATTTTTACCATGGGTGCCCATAACCAATCAATGGAAGACCATCTTAGCATATTCTGAGAAAGACATCTGAACTGATTTTTCTTCTTGTTTCTGAATGGCTTTTGCTCCTTGTTTCTGAGCTTTTTCAATTTCAGATACCTTTTTAAATTTGACTGCATCCATTGGCCATGTTAGTCTGTCTGTATCTGAATATTCTTTATAGAAAGCTTTACATCCGCAGCATAAGACTTACCAAATGCAGTAGGTGCAGTAGGTGCACTAGACTCCACAAACGTCCTTGCATCAGGTTAAGAAAAATTTTTCTTATCTGTTGTACCTGATTTTCAACTTTCCACTTTGGACACTCTTGTGATTAAGTGTTTTCCCTTGCAATTGCACATGCCATATCATTTTGACATGCCTTGCTGTCGTGATCTAAATGACCACACGTCAATCTGTTAAGGCATGTATTTTGTCCGTGTCCAAATTGTTTACAATTAAACATTGCAAGGAGTTTGAACAGCTGGTATATTCAAATATCCTGCCTCAACAGACTCTGGGAGAGATGGTTTATTAAAGGGAAGAATCATAATGTGTGTTGGAAATAACTCATTATTCCAGTACACACTGATCTCCTCTCTCCAACTCACTCTAAGTCCCATTACCTTATTACTCCCCTTACAGGAGTTAAGTGAGGCATGAGGAATGACTTTGATGGCAATGATGCGTAATATTTTTTATTTAAGAAAACACCTTCAAGCAGAGAGCCATTTCATAAATTTTTAACATTCTTAAGCCTTTTTTGTATCGTTAATATAGACAATTTATGCAAGGCTCCATTATCAGAAGAGCAGATGACCTAGGCCAACTGGAATTTCAGCTAATTCCAATCCCTGATAATCAGAAACTTACTTTTTGAATGTCTCGCTCTGATCATCGTTGAACAACATACATATTCCAAGCAGGAAGGCGCAAAGTCCTTGAATTAGTGATTCTTGTTCATCGCCATCTGATCCAGACACTTGAGATATCAACTTAACTGTTTTAAGGAGAATTCATAATCAAAAACAAAACCAAGATGTTTTTCATAAAAAACACCTCCTTTATACCAACAATCTTCATTTTATGGAGGAAATAAAAGAATTTCTATCAATCAATGATTTTACCATTAAGGTCTGAGTAGCACATTTCTCTACAATGGACACACTACTGATTGTGGCCAATCACCTTTGTGATGTCACATGAAATTATATAATCGATTCCTCTCTTGAGCATGAATTTAGAAAACAAGCTGAAAAATGGGACTGATTATTGTCAATATACAAAAAAGTTACTGCTCACAAAAACTTAAGATGCCAATAAATAGGATATGAGTGAACTAGCTCTTTGTCTTAGAAACATTTTAGCCCTACAATAGAAAGCAAGTCTACATGTGTATTGCCAACATAATGAAAAACTACACTGTGAATCAAAACGTTATCACAAATGATATAAAAATGTCTCTGTATATGACAGATTACAAGAAACTTGAAAGGAGATACGTCTAACTGACTGTAAAGTGAATAACAACACTATTAATACCAACTGATTTCAATGTCATGACTGCAGCTAAACAATATGGCTTGCAGGTAATCATGAGTAAATACAAACTTTGCAGGTAGTTTAACAAAAATATTTCAAACACTGTCAGCTATTTTAATGTAATTTTACCTTAAATTAGTTTTACATAAAAAGTGCTTCACAAAATATGAATTTTATTTTAATGTACATTTACAGTATTAGATAGAAAGTGGTTCACAAAAAAAAAGAAGTTAGTTATTTTTATGTAAATTTAGACTAAGGATACGTAAGGAACATTTGCAGTGTTAGATAAAAAATGGTTCACAGCAATTGGACAGTTTGACATCCAGCCACACATCAACATAAGAAGACCAATCCTTGTCTGCAACTTGCCTCCCTGAAATTAAAAAAACACAAGTTTGAGCTTTCTTAATCTTTAGATTACTGAATTAATTTGACAAATGTCAGACTGTGTGGGTAATTTTAAATTACTTTCCTTCATACATCATGAATGGAAAACTAAACAAAAAATAACTAATGTATGGGTGGTTCTTGGCTAATCTGGTTATTTGCTGTCACCATGCATTTTCAGAGAAAGCAGGTTTAAAAATTGTCACATGATTAAAACAAATTTTAAGCTAGAATCAATAGTACTACAGGTTTCATTGAACTGAAGTTAAATCAACTGATAATACAATGATAAAAGCACAATAGGAGCATTAACAGATATATGTCATCGTGCATACTGAAGGTCTGACGTCAATAAACATCACAGATTTGACATCATTCGCTACAACAATGTTGCACAAAAAACTTCCTTGTGTAAGTATGGTCATTAATTTATAGAAAAATAAGTATAATGAATTACTGACCAAAAACTGATTATAAGCGATACATACCATCATGTATATATACAAATATAGCACTTTACTGCATCGTCTATATCTGCATTTGATGTGCTGTCTGCTTTGTTTATATACATATTGAATACGTCATTCACTTTAAAGGGAAATAAATCTGATTATTTTAGAAAAATATAGAAAAATCTATCACGTTTGAAAACATATGACGTAATTTCCTCACTGTATGTGCAGACACGATGTCGGAATAAATGTTCTGCTACAACCAGCACTGTGTTTAACATCTATAATTGTGTCTGTTTTGTGAATTATATTCTAATGAACAGGTACGAAAGATTATTTAGCTTTTTAAATTAAAAATTCATTACAGAAATTTGTAATATTTGCTTATCTGTTCGAAAACCCACTACAGGAGGATACTATATACCAAAATGCGCTGTCACACAACGATCTAACTTTCTTTGTCAGTACATATGAATGTTAATCATCACCTCAGAACCACAGATTTTTTTTGTAAAACCTTGATCATAGTGTTTATATTTGTGTGTAATGAGAAATTTACACAAAATTACAACAAGAAGAAAAATATTTTTGCTTTTAACACTGTCGCCTAGTTGAAAGTAAGTACCGCAACGGATAAAATTTGGTGTCGCCATCTGACAAATGACTGAGGTACAATGCGCTGGACCATCCGATCCTCCCATGTTGTTAATGATGCCAATTTCAAAGCAGTCGATGGTCCGTGATTGGAGTTAGTTCCTAAGCTAACATGTTACAGCACTGTTGAAGTAGTCATTCTGGTAGGTTGATTAGACTAGTAGCTACTGGTTAGACATACCTGAGCTAACATGTTACAGCACTGTTGAAGTAGTGATACAGGTGGGTTGCCTAGACTAGTGGCTAGTTGCACTCGGAGTAACTGTTCCTTCTGAGTTGTGTTCTCCATGATAGCATGCAGCATAGCCACAGATGCAAACCAGTTGGACAGGGAATCTGCACTGAAGAGACCACCACAGAGTAGCTGGCCCGCAGTTATAGTGTTCACTGTTATGCAAATAAACAGACAGAAAGAAAAAATACATAATTAAATTCTATGTCTCAATGCATAATGAAATGTTAGTAATAAAATTTATAACATATAATAAAATAACCAAATAACATACAGTGAAACCTCGTTTATCCTAATGGTATAATTTTTCCGAAATGTGTCCGTATTATCGTATTTCCGTACTACTGAAATATTGGGAGTAATCTCCCTTGAAAAATAAATAAAGGAAAAAAACTATGAAAAGAAATATAAGCTTTTTATTTAGTACAAATTGTATTAACTCATCTCATTGTTGGTTTAAACAATGTCTATTAACGTTTTAACTTTGGGATTGGCCAATAAGCATGAACACAATTTTGAATTCATTTTAATTTTTATGTACATCTCACCATCTAAAATATAATACACCAGGAGCGGGATCTAGCTCAAACGGTAGCGTGTCTGCCTGTGAACCGGTCGGTCGTCGGATCGATCCTTCTCAGCGGACCCATATGCAGTTTGGGCTATTTTCTGTTCCAACCAGTGGTCCACAACTGATTTATCAAAGGCCTTGGTATGTGCTGTCCTGTCTATGGGACGGTGCATATAAAAGACCCATTGCTGCTTATCGGAAAGAGTAGCAAATGTGGCGGCAGCGGGTTTCCTCTAAATATATATGTCAGAATGACCATATGATTGACGCCCAATAGCCGCTGATAAGATTAAAAATCAATGTGCTCTAGAGGCATCGTTAAATAAAACAATCTTTACTTTAAAATATAATACACCAAACCTTAATTAACTATTGCAAAGATAAAGAAAACAGTAACACAACAGTTGTGCTGACTAGCACTCCTACAGTAAGCACCCGATAAGCGTTAAGAAAACAGTGACGTGAAATCCTTTGTAGCATTGTTGGCTCGCATCGAGTATGCAATTGGTCACATGTAATCACTTCTTTTCTGTTCTGTTTGATATTAAATGTGATTTGAAATTAGTATGGTTAAATGGAGCAAACTGTATTTATTTCTCACACATTGTTTTGGATTATGACCGTCCAGTTCCGGAAACCTAATTTCCAGATACATATACAGTGTGGGAGTTTTGTTTTATTGAATGACCGTCCGTAAGGCGGGGTTTCCAGATTACTGGAGTCCGGATAAACGAGGTCATACTGTATTTCAAAAATGTAAATAAAAATATTATAAAAATATTTAAAATTGTTTTAAATAGTATACTGTCATAATAAAACACTAATGGTTGAGTAATACATTCAACTAAAAACACAAAAATTTGTCATTTGCTGTTTTATTATATTGCAAGTCTCATTCAACTATCCTAATGTTTACAAGATAGCAATAAATAATCTAATTCAAATTTTTCTTCCAAGAAATGAAAAAGATTTTTAAAAATTTACATCTTTACTGTGATGTATACCTGGCATAATGTAAAACAGTGATAATTTATAAAGTTTATATGTACATTTTCTTACATGTACCCATCTGCAACTAATAATGTGCTAACATTATTAGTTAGTGTTTTATATATAAAGAAACCATTTGGATCACCTCGTGTATTCCTGTAATGTACAGATCTGGTGCATAGTTAATTATAATGTTTATGAACATTAATTTTGTAACCGATTGATTGGTTATTTGATGTTACCAACCAATCATTGATTATTTCAATTAACTGGAACAAATCTACTTACCATCAGCTGTAGTAGGCAGAAGTGTTTGTACTATCTGAGATTGGCCAATTTCATTTTTAAAAAGAAATGACTGGAAGCAGTAAAGGACAGCACAACGCAAAACAAATGGTTGTTTTTCATTTACCATTGACATCAGTAATACTACAATAGCAGGCCTAAAATTGAAATAATAATAATAATTTTTTAAAAAGGATTAATTTATTAATTTTATTCACAAACTGCTAAATAATGACCGATTATTGTTAACAAACAAATATTTTACAAAATAGTGTAACCTGGTATAGAGTAACTGCCCAGTTCCAAACAGGTAAAAAACCAGGTCTTGTCTATGATATACTGTTTTATTATTTTTAAATACATTTTACCTTGTTGATGACTTTAGGATGTACTGTTACTACATACAACTCAAAATCAACTATTTTTTGTTATTTATTGGCAGTACAAAATATTTTGAATGAAACTAGTTGATTGTACATAACTCTCGTTATTTCCAAATAATCAAGTCACATGACATCACCAAATAATAACACCCAATAACTCATGTTTATTCAAGAAATTACTTTAAAAATTAAATATTTAATAATTACCATAATATATACATGTCTGTAAGTTGATATTTCAGCATAAAAATATTATCAAAAAAGCAGGGGAGTCATTTTATAAGCTGGTTAAAGACATTTTCAAAAACACAGACAATTTGCATTGTCAAAGAAACTATTTTATCAGTTTGTTCACTTCACAAATTATATCATCTTAAAAATGGATCAATAACAAAACAAAATTTAAGTGTGTAATTTGTTGTGGTTGCTGTTTTATAGACAAGATCAACTAATATGCAAGTATATAATTATAATAATCATACAAGGTGCCCATTATATATGAACAAAATAGACAGTTTAACACACTACAATGCATCAAAGTTCAACAGAACCTTTTGCACATTGCAGAATCTGGTGCTATTAATAAACATGGCTGTATGATTACTGTGGTCAGTTGTGAAATGGTAACTATAAAAACTGAATTTTTTCTCTAATAGATGTGATTGGCTGTGGGCTATTATGCACACATAACATTAAGGATTATTTTATTGGTTTCAATGCACTGGAAACTAGGCAGTTGACTGTAATTATGTTTTACATTTTGCTATAAATGCAGATGTTTGACAGGGGTTGAAATTGGCTGAAATGCCACCTAGATCAATGGGTCAGCAAGTGACAAAACTTGAAACTTGAATTAAAATAAAATAGCTCAACCAAACAAACATATTTTAAAATAGCAACAATTTACATCTACAGTGGAATCTGCTTTTATGGTATTTAATTATTAAAGACTATATAGATACATTTTACTTAAAACATTCTGTAATAACAAATGTAAATAACTGCTGGTCCATCAAACTTGCAAACAAAAATATCTACCAGTCTGAGATGTTTGCCAGTGAAAACCAGTTGGAGAGCTGTATTTTGACTATTATTTTAAAATATCCACTTGCCTAACACAGCAGCAAATATACTCAATTACAGTATTTTAACCACTGTTTTAAAATATCTGCTAGCCTAACACATCAGCAAATATACTCAATTACGGTATTTTAACCACTGTTTTAAAATATCTGCTAGCCTAACACAGCAGCAAATATACTCAATTACGGTATTTTAACCACTGTTTTAAGGTATCTGCTAGCCTAACACAGCAGCAAATATACTCAATTACAGTATTTTGACTACTGTTTTAAAATATCTACTAGCCTAACACAGCGGCAAATATACTCAATTACAGTATTTTAACCATTGTTTTAAGGTATCTACTAGCCTAACACAGCAGCAAATATACTCAATTACAATATTTTAACCACTGTTTTAAGGTATCTACTAGCCTAACACAGCAGCAAATATACTCAATTACAATATTTTTTAAATGCTTAATTAATGTTTCAGTTAACTATCAAACAAACTGTATGAAAAAAGGCAATTAACTGAATTTTGTTATGTCACATTAAAATGTTTCAGTTGATTACCTACATAACCATATAATGAAAAATAAAATAGTCGAGCACCGTTGTGTTGATCTTGCTCGAGTCGATATTTGGTTGTGTCGATATGGTTAGCTGGACCTGGCCGAAATGTGTGTTAACTATTATATTTTTACCTATGTTAAGTCAATATTTCGTTTGTGTTGATATTATTTTTGGACCTAACTTGGATTTTACATAGAAAAGTACCTCAATGAGTCAATATTAATATTATAAGTCTCAATTAAAAAAAATTCATATAATGTTGATGAATCGTAAGCACTTAAAAAATCATAAAAGACAGAAGTTATCTAAAAATTACTCTTGGGTATTAAAGGGGCTTACTGGTCCTACAATAGAACCAGTTATGTTAGATGATGCCCGCCATGATTGTTAAAGAAAGAAACATACGTCTTAGACACATTCAGGATTGGTAGTGCGGCTTTAGATAAAAGTAGGGTTAATTTGTCTTGGTCACTTGTTCACAGCGATCCCTTCATTATTTTGTTTATCGGAGTTTGGATATTTTTTTTTAGATCTCACAAAAAATATACTATTATATTTACATTAACAAGAATATATTTATATACAAAAAATAAAATCTTTCTGGTTGTTTTCTGGGGACAAAGACAGCAAAAAAAAAGAAAAGAAGAAAGTAGCATGTATAGATTGAGGGAAAAAAGTGTGATAGAAAGTGTATTGCTATTATTTTTAGAACAAATATATCTCAATATTTGATAATTTAATCAACGTTTATGCTGCTGTCAGTATATTATACCATTGTTCCCAATATTTAAAACCTTCAAAATTACCATTTAGAAATAAAATACATTTTCAATTTCTAACTTTTCTTTAATTATAATTTGTAGGTCAGACAAATTTAATTTGCGCTTTTATATTTTCATAGTATAAATATAATATTTTATATTAATTATAAAGTTTGGATAATTTATTTAAGTACATGTATGTAATTATTTTGTTTTATTTTTGAGGACAATGACTTTAGTATCATAGTGACTTTCTGATAGTGCTTAAATGAATTGTCCTTGTATTACAAAAATAAATCAACGTTACCATTTTTTGCCTATTTCACGTTTGTTTGTTGTTGTGTTTTTTACATTTTTTCTCTTGATGTTTGTGTTGATATTTGGTTAACTCAATATTTCTTCCCAGTCCCCTTCATATCAACACAACGATGCTTGACTGCAAAGTACTTATATATGAAATGGTTTACTGTGCACTAAATGAATCTGCCAGGATGGAAGATATTCACCTTGGAGGGTTCGAAGGAGCAAGAACAGAAGCAAAATACTCTTGATTGGTTGGATTCCCTCTGATAACCTCCGACACAGTGTTGATTGTCTAGAAATTATCAAAAAAATATCCAACTTTTTATTACAGACATTGCTTTGTTTTTAGGCAAAGGTTATATATTGATCTATACATAAATTACACCTTTGAACAAGCCATATTTAATATTATAAATGGTGCAATTTTATGATAAAATTATATTATATCTTACAATACAATACTCATGTACTAAATAATCAATAACTATTTAGATTATACAAAAGATATGTTGTGAAATTTTGTTGCCAATATTTAGGTAGATAACTTTCACAGGCAAAAAGATCATCTGTTTAGTTCTATTTATCAACTGTATTTGTTTAACTTTAAAAAAACATTCAAGACATTCATTGTTCAATCATTATAATTTAGACATAAAAAAAATAAAAACAATGTTGATATTTTGATAAAAATGATTTTGAAATGAAAATAAAATGGGTGTGTATATACTATTATAATTATTTAAATCCGTGAAATAGTTCAAGAACAAACATTTTGAACTGATTTTAACCAAGTTCCAAATGAACATGACCTAGACATGGAGACATATTTCTTGGTGAACAATCATATGCAGGGGTCAAATTTCACCTATTTTCACTAAGGCATTGAGACATTTGCCATGCCACCTTGTCCCTTTGCTGCAATGCCCTTTCAATTTCTCTTCTAATGAAGGCAAATATTACCATCCCTTTTTTCCCACTTTTCCCATGAGAAACTCACACTTGCCGTTGTGCATCTGATGTGTCCTCAAAATTGCCTTGGTGCCCTTTGGATTCCTAGGAAACCAATGCAATAATCATTGTGCCCCCAAAACACCAAAGTCTGACATATCAAATTAATGGACAAAAGTATACAATTTTAACTAAAACTTAAGAAATTTTACTTGGCATTAATTGTATGTACACATTAAAATACTACATACCTCAGTAAGAACATCAGCAGGTACTCCACTAGCCATCAAAATTGAGCACATCTGTTGAAGAAGACCTACAGACAAAATAATAGTCAATGACCCATTTTAAACTTTACTAAGAATAGTAGGCTAAAGGCTGACTAAGAATAAGGCATCTTGCAAGATATTTGGGAACATCACAATGTTGATATCTGAATTAATTAAAATTAACATATATTCATACTTGTTCCATGTTCTCATCATAGCTCTTTAGAATACAAATAATTGTTTAATTTGTTAAAATCTAAAACTTGAATTTTTTTTTTTCATTTCTCTTATTAGTTAGTGGAAACTGCCATATTGTTAGAAATTATTTTTAAAAGATCCACATTTAAAACATCTCTTTACAAGTTTATCACAGAGTTTCAGAATAATTCAATCAAGACTGGAGGAGACAGATTCAACATTTTCATTGTTAACATTTTAAAAAGTTTATAAAAATTTATAAAGTTAAAAATTTAAAGATATTCATCATTCTGTATTAATTTTGGAAGATGATTACAGAATCAAAAATACTTATAGTAAAATGCTGGAAAGAAATGTTGATCAACATGTTAAGTGGTATAATCAATTTTATGTATTTCAATATCAGGTTACCTCTGTTAAAAAAAGTTTGACTGTAGTAATATTTTTTTTAAAGATTGTTCAAGTATAAATTCGAAAATGACTCCCAGCAAAATAATAATAATAAAAAAAATTGCTAGCTAAATCTAGCAATATTTTAAACACTACAATAAAAATTCAATTTTAAGATTTGCAAGGAAATGTGCAAAGTGTTGAATACTGACCACAATTATTCATAGCTTTCTGGCAGGAAGTTGTCTGCTGATGGGGGTTGTTTGGAGACACCATAGTACGCACTAGCTACAGTAATGAACAAAGACAATATCATAATATAATACAAATATCTTTCCTTTTTTTTTAAACACCAAAAAAAACATTATACCTACAGTAATAAAAATTAAGGTTTTTTGTGATCATGTTTAAAATTGTATTTGTGTATAAGACTGGGTCCAAGGAATAATAGGTTAGTGGTTAATAGTTCAATTAAAAAGGCCAGCCAAATACACATTAAGATAATTATACATATTTATTGAAAGATCAGGCATGGTAAAAATAGTTTTTGCGGTACAATGTCACCCTTCATGATAAGAAGCAGAATAGCTTTTACACGACCATGCGTCAAGTGTAGATGACAATGACTGTGCATGTGTGGAAGCTACAATACACTTCCTCTTCCTCTCCCTTACTGACATCACACTCATACAAATAAAAAGCGAGGAATTGTTTTAGGTTTTTTTGTCTATTATTATTTTTGCTTATCGTGGAATTCTGCAATTTAGCAGAGAAGTACCATGCCAGAAGACACACAAGAAATATACCACATCACTTTCAATGTTTCCTATACATAATAAATGAGTTCTATAAATAAAACTGGATAAACATTTTTATGAAGTGATACAGTGAATCTTAATTATCTCAATTCAGAAGACTGAAACAAGTTTAAGATATCTGTGGTTCAAAATAAATATTACCACAGCTGGGAAGAATCATGCCAGACATCAATTTGTCATTTAGCTAAGTTAATATGCTGTTATATTAAGTAATTTTAAACTGCAACATAAATTCAGACTTATAACTTAATGGTAATCAGACTCATGTGAAAGAGGGGGAGTACTGTTCACATCAAGCCCTGTTGTCTTCTAAAAATAAGTAAATGAAGTACATGAATAAATAATCAATTTATTAGTCTGTGACAATACCAGATTATTACAATACAAATAACCTTATATTTTAGGACTGCTTCAAAATCTTAGAAAAAACATTCAATACCTGTAAATGGATTGAAATAATTTGCATTGTTCCCCAAAACATTAGGATGAACTTACTTGTAGCATTAAGTGAATGTTTGTAACCTTTTGAGCAGACCAACCACCTTGAGACTGCTGTTCACTAGAATTGAGATCAAAAAATACTGCCAGACGCTGAACGAAACTGCCTTCCTTAAAAAAGTTCTGATTTGATACGTTGTTTTTCAGCAGGTTCAGAAGCAGCAATAGACAATCCTCCACTACAATTCCTGAAAGTATAATGATATAACAACATTTCTATTAACATTCACAACATATCCATGCAGTTCATTTAAAAATTAATATAAACAAGAAGACACTATCTTCAAAAACCTGTGTTTCTTTATTCGCCTCACCATCCAAAACAAAGGGTATCAGCAATGAAACTATCCTCATAACAGAACACTACTCGACCACTAGATAAGATATGGGTACAATATTTCATTAAACCATACTCAACAGAACACTACTAGACCACTAGATAAGATATGGGTACAATATTTCATTAAACAATACTCATAACAGAACATTACTAGACCACTAGATAAGATATGGGTACAATATTTCATTAAACCATACTCAACAGAACATTACTAGACCACTAGATAAGATAAGGGTACAATATTTCATTAAACAATACTCATAACAGAACATTACTAGACCACTGGATAAGATATGGGTACAATATTTCATTAAACCATACTCAACAGAACATTACTAGACCACTAGATGAGGAGTTCTCTCCAAAAATTGTGAATTTCATTATAATAGCTATTTGTTTTCATGGTAATAGAAAAAGTATAGATGTAAACTTACTCAAAGAGCACTAGATTGATATATAAAGCTTTGGGAAGTTCTCTAGAACAGTTTTGTAGTTGAGCTTCAGAAACAGTGAATTTTGTCATTTTGGCTATTTATTTCTAAGGTAACAAGTATTTAAAATGAAATCTCCCCGATAGAAAAAGGGACTATATACCCAATGTTTAACATCTAACACCCAAATTATTAATAAATCAATGTGTTCTAGTGGTGTCGTTAAACAAAACTAAATATTTATTGAGCATAATACAGTTAATAAATACTCTCATGATATAGAGATACATGTATGAAGAAAGAATACAAAATATATAGCATAAGACAATTTACATTATTTTAAGTTATTTAACAAATATTGTTTCATCATGGATTTAAAAATACAAATATCTGGTGAACATTGGACGGATACAGAAATCTGATTGCATAATAAAGGTCCAGATAAACATCGCTTGAAATAAATAACAGATGTTAATATTTAAAAATACAAAGCATTGGAAACTAATTCAACAAACCATATGCGATAATTTATGTAGGTTATTTTTTAATCACTGCTTCATATTATTTCTCATAAATAGTAGTTTACCTCCATCACTGCTCCCTTCATCTTTTATAATGTCAAGCAATCGCTCAAAAGCATTCTCAAAGGCAACTATTTTCTGAATGTTTGCATTTCCTTTGGTTAATTGAATGAGAAGTAATAATGCCTGTAAAATAGCAAACAAAACTGACATCAGCTTATATCAATAATGGAATTATTAATTTGTACACTTTATTTTATAAGTTCTCTTATACCTTTAATAGTCCATTTCAAAATATGAGGTTACCTTTCATGATTGTGAAATAAAAAATCAATAAAAAATCTATATTTTATACCTTAACCCCTCTGTCTTAAAACAGTTGAGCCTATGATGACTAAAATGTTAAAGTACCCCAATTTTAAATATTAATAGTGCATTTGAAATATATTTTTATGCTGATTAATACTGTTCAAACAACTGTATGCTTGAAACCTATAGGTTTTAAGATATGGACCATAAATGGTAACAAATGCAATAAAAATAACCCTCAAAAGCCAACATTTACTTCATGTATACGAGAAATTGATATCATTATTTCTGGTTGAACCTTGTGATTTTTGCAATGACTGAGAATCAAGTAGTATAAACTTGTAACGAATGATAATTCAGAAATTTTCAAGATGGCCTGGCCACCAAAACAATGAAATGATATCTCAGGTACTAATCTTCGGAGACAAACTGATGTCTGATTATGTTTTAATGGTCAAGGAATTAATTCATAACACATTACTAATCAAGGACATGCTTCATTATTTACATTTCCAATAGCTGATGTTTATTTTTGTGCTGGAAGGGGCTGTAGGTCATTAAACAAACATACTGTCATTATTTAAATCCAAAATGGCTGCCAGAATATGGAAAGTGCTAATTACAGTAAGTACCAAGAATTTTTAACTATAAGATACTAGTATACAGAAGTATATAATTTCTAATTAAGGCCTTACATCATTTCTAATTATTTCTCTGCTATCTGACAAAAGATCCATCAGTTTGGATACACCCATAGGACTGATCAAGATGCATTCTTGTAGGTCTTTACCCTTATTGGTCAGCAAAACTGTCAGCAGCTTCACAGTTGGCCAGCGCACGTGAAAGTCATATTCCTGGAAATTACAACAAATGTACTTTATAACTATGTACACATATTCCACATCACGTAGAAATTTATTAGTATAGTACCTCATGATGCTGAAAATCAAGAAGGGAGTGAAAGGTATGAACATGTAATGGCAATCTACCGCAAGAGGTATAAATACTCTCAGAACACCGCGAAAATGTGCTGTGCACTGACTGCATGCACAAACAATTACAAGGGAAAGCTGTCTGAATTTTGCTACTATACATTTTAAAATACAAATTATAAAAAAATCTCCACTTGTTATATCAATATCAATAAGAATTAAATAGTGATCAAAACATGTTTTAGTATTTTACTTTTTTAACTGCCAAGTTCAAGTTAATTCAATTTTAGTTCGCAGTGGCTTATGTTATACCCTTTGTGTTTACCCTCTGGAGGTATGATCATTCCCTGAATAGCCTAACTTTTCCTGAGGATGTGAAACACTAATATATATATATATATATATATATATATATATACACATATATATATATATAATCTCATCTTTTTTTGTAGGGTACATATGCAAAATTAGCCTAAAACAGTATTACGTTTCTGCTCTCCTTACAGAATAAACATTTATACCTCTCACCTTTATATGAATTTTTTTAGGCAGACTCCCTCCATAACCCCAAAATATGAAATTTATTATACCTTTGCCATCACTATTAAAAAGGTCTACAATAAAGAACTTTTATACTGATTTCATTGTTTTAAAGTTGTTGATAACTTACTTCTAACAAAGAAAGCAACAGTGCAACATTTTCATGTTTCTTGATGAATATCTCTGTGAACTGTGCACCAAGGTCATCAGGAACATTAGGAGGAATATCATACTCTGCAAACATGTAAATAATCAAATTATAATTAAATATTGTTGGCCAATTATGTAAATCAGACTATGATCATTATAAGACTACTAACATATGTGGTGTTGTTCGGAAAGAAAGGATGTCTCAGTCTGTATAACGTAACCCAAGCACTTGGTTAATCAGCAGCTATTAGGTGTCAAACTCACAGTATTTCAAATACCAACAACTACTAGCCAATTATGTAAATCAGACTATGATCATTATAAGACTACTAACATATGTGGTTTTGTACAGAGAGAAAGGAAGTCTGTATAATGTAACCCAAGCACTTGGTTAATCAGCAGCTATTACTAGAATTAGGTGTCAAACTCACAGTATTTCAAATACAAACAACTACTGGCCAATTTGCACTGGGATAAACAAAAATTATTTTACAATTTACATTTCTGCTGTTTTTCTCACTTGATACTTGCACAAAAATGACTGAACATTGGCACTTTGAATGGGACTACAAGCAATCAAGGTGTGTGACAGTTCTGACACCAAGGATGCAGTCACACACTTTGAATGGGACTACAAGCAATCAAAGTGTGTGACAGTTCTGACACCAAGAGAGAAGTCACACACTTTGAATGGGACTACAAGCAATCAAGTGTGTGACAGTTCTGACACCAAGAGAGCAGTCACTAACAGCAGGATGGCACAACAAATCCATCTAGTACTACACCCCAAACATAACCAAATAAATTTTTTTAATGAAACTTCATTTTACAAGACATTTAAGGTTGTGGAAAATACTTTCAAGTTGATCAATTTCCAAATCTTTCAAAACCGGAAATTTCTTGCCAGGTATTCTCACTTAACTAGTGAATTAATTTTTACCTTCATCCAATGGCTCATTGGACATCACATTACACAGAGTTTCTAACGTATAACCAGTTATTTCTGCATCATTCCTGTAATGAAAATTGACTATAATTATATGTACATGTATGCAATAACTCTCAATGAACAGTGGCCTTATTCTCCAATAAGTTAATGCTTAATTACTGTTTTCCCTAGACATTTGGAAAGACATGGTAGACTAAGCATCTTGTGGGTATTTTTATCATTTTAGGGACACTTCTTTTAAATTATAAAAATAAGACAATAATAATTTTTGTATTTACTTTTAACACGTTAGATCAGAACGTTTAGCAAAATATCCATTTAATTATCACTTGATGATTTATCCACATTTAATAGGTTATTATTATTATTATACATACTACATGTACATCAAAAGAGAACAAAAATGAACAAATGTTTTAACTTTGCAAGTAATTACGTTCAAGTGGAATTTATTACTACTGCTGGAGGTAAAGCAATGAACACAATAGTTATCTAAATTTATATTAATAAAAATGATGTTTCTGCCCATGGGAAAACAATTAATGCTTATATTTGTAAAGGAGATAAATCAATAAATCAAAGGTCAAATTCTGACTTTCTGACAGTATTACAAAAGGGCTATTCGGAAAATAATTACTGGAAAAAAGGCATATTTAATGTCAGGGCAGCATGGCGCTGACCAGGGGCAAGATATTGCTATTGAGGCATGGCTTCACATCATGCTAAAACAAGCCAGGGAAAACACTAAATTACATGCACAAGCATAAATCAACAGCTAAAGAGTTAGACACAATTTATTTTTACATTTCAAACATACAAGACAGTAATTTATATATATATATATATATATATATATATATATATATTTTCTATAATAAACCTTCATAAACAAAAAATATCACCAGTTAATTCAATATCTAACATTAAAATATAATTTATTTTTGTTTTTAAAAATGGCAACTTTGATGCACTCATGTAATCAACAGGTCCTGAAAGCTATGTCATACAGTTCAGTATAAACATATAAACTCAGAATTAAAATGCATTTCTTATTCAAAACAAATACTAATTTTCTTAATTCAAATGTTAACAATTGTTTAGAATGCCTCTTATTTTATCTTTCAACACACAAAGTGTTTTATCGTGGAGTTGTTACACCATCCTCCAAGATACATGTGTATGTTAGAAAAAAACTCAAACTTACTTCCATCTACATTTATGACCAGCTTTAAGAATATGTTGTTACACGTTTAGTAAAAGTAAAGGTTACCATAAATGTATGACAGATGTAACTCACAAGTAAACATAAATTCACAATTTTTTAAGTATACGAATCCAATTCTGTAAACAGTAAAAAACATCATGGTGGTATCTATTTTGAAGACTTTCTTTTTGGAAAATGATCAGAGAAGTGTTAACCAAAATTCAATAAATTAAGTAACAGTAACACTTTTATTAATTTCTAGCTACTTACCTGTCATTTTGAAAAACATTTACCAAAATGTCCATTGCTTGAGTCCCAACTTCCAAGCGAAACTTCTGCAACAAAAGAAAAACATGTTTATGATACAAACATACAGGTGTGTGTGTGTGTGTGTGTGTCTGTGTGTGTACATAGAGCTTTTATCATCACAAATTTGAGACCATCTAAAGAAGGACTGTTAGTTTATTTATGTTTACAAATTAGTGTTTTTGTAATTGAATAAATTTGAATGAGCCAAATTGTTAAACTACATAATTGCATCATGTCACACAACCTGAATTGAAATTAACTGGTGATTGTGAAAAACAACACATCTGATTTTGTGTGCACAATGGCTGAACTATTAAGCATTGGGAGAGGGGAAGAGGTTTTATTTTGTTTAACAACTCTTAGCACAAAAAATAAATATTGGCTATTGGGGGTAAGAGGCTGTCAGAAGTAGGCATGTACTTGTTTTTCCACAAAATAATTCTAAAAAACCAAAAGCAACAAATTTATTTTAATGTTTTATCTATCTCTAAAAGGAGCATACCTGGGTGAAAAGAAGACCACATTAACTAAATACATTTTGTACAGCTGGGATTTTTATTAAAATTTTCCCCATTTCTTTTAAGATGGGAAAGTCATTTTACTATTTCTATCCGAAATGATTGACTGATGAATTACCTTTGATAAAGCTTTAAGAGCTCGCACAGCATCTCGACGATCATCTAGCAGAGTAGATGACTGAACTCGCTCACACAGTCTCTCTACCTATAACAGAGGAAAACAAGTCAAAATTAGTGAAAAACTGTTCAAAAAAAGTAGTAGGTAAATGGCTATGCACCAACAAATATTTATGAGACATTAATTCAAACAGAGGTAATTGGCAATCCTGGCAGCCGTAATGGCCATTACTCTTTAAAAGAATGAAGCTAAGCTAACCCTAACTCTAATTTGAAGATAAGTTCTATATATAAAAGAAAGAAAACATTTGGCATCACTCCACCATTTTTAGGTTTTTCTTGCAGGATTCTGGTAGGGTGCCCCTATTTCAGCCATTTCTGTCCATTTACATATTAAGTATTGATGTTAAATTCAATGTGGATTTGTAGAGAAAAGTCTAAGCTACATTCCAGTACAAAATGTATGTCTGTACCTTTAGTATGACCAAAGTTATAGTCGGGTTGCGTTTTATCAAAAATTTGAAATGATCATTTTAACGCCAAAATGTATCGACATTTGATCTTCATGTACACCTGAAATGTAATCAGCTTAATTAGAAGGTGCTAAAAACATGCACTGTTGTTAGATAAGGTTCTTTTTAAAAAGTCATTGGTGGTTGCTATAAAGAGCAGACACATCTAAATTATTATCATCTGTTGTTGGAATGATAAATTACATACATGTAAAGGGCCAAAACATCCAGTGAGAGAAAGGAGGATACCCTCCCCCACTTCCAATAATCAAATTTCAAAACTTTTCCATGACTTTTTGAAAACTTTAATGACCTTTTTGCAAACAAATTTGTAAAAGTGTACAGATGCATGACACTAAAACTGAAATCTGAAAAAAAAAGAATATTCTCTCTGCATAAAAAGACAGGGTTTATACTCTTTAGAGAGGAAACAAAATCAAAGATTTCAATGATGAAAAACATGGTTTTTAAGGACATAATGCATCACTAGAAGTAATGAAGACAAATTGCTCACACTCTGATGAGCATGATTTGGAAATTTCTCAACTTTTCCATCACTTTTCAGTTTTAACCAAAATTTCTAAACTTTTCAAGGCCATTGAAAAGGGGTCCGTCTATTTACCCTAAAATACCCTAAACTAGCCCAAGACACTCCATAAATATCCCAAGACACCCCACAAATACCCCAAGACACTCCATAAATACCCCAAGACACTCCACAAATACCCCTAAGCAATCCCAAGACATCACAATTATTTGCTTATTATAAAAATATATATATATTATAAATATTAATTTATCATCCATGCAGAGCCCCAGAGCAATAAGCCGACATGGCCCGTGCTCCCTTACCTCATCAAGTAAGCGCCTTCATGTCTGGTAAGCGTCTTAGTTCAAGTACCGTGTTGGTTTAATTTGCGAAGTGCAAGGTGTGATAAAGCTGATATAGATTCCAAAAAAAATAATAGTAAAGTTGTAAAATTTGACTGTTTCCGTCACACACAGTCACACTTTCCGACTGGAAAATATCTCCCCAATAGGCTACTTGAGACTGCGAGAGTTCAGTTAATCTTGTTGTTTTAATCGTTCTTCTAGAGCATGGGCTATTGAATGTGATCATCTAATAATCCGACTGAGACAGGTTTGCGCTAAACAGATTTGCATGCATTGCCTTCACATATCAATTAAGACATCAAAAAGATAACCTAACAACTAAATAAACAACATGGTACGTGAATTTCTTGAGTTAAACATGGCCTATTTAATTATTAGTAAAATTATTTCGCTACGATATTTTATGATGTAAACGAAAACACATAAAAGGTTAATACTGCATATTTTACGTGATGATGGTTTAAATATCATGAGTTTATAGCATTATTATATAGATATAAGTAGCTTACAAACATTTTTCAAAGACAAACTTAAATATATTATAATTATTATTTTTGAGTTAGCTATTTTGTAGTATATAGTTATTTTGTAGTATATAAATAAACCTGATAGGTCACGTTACTGAGTTACCGTAATAAACACACACACATACACACACACACACACACACACACACACACACACACACACACACACACACACACAGACACACACAACACAATTTCTTGCTTACCAGGACAGGTTTTAGATACGTGTACTGCTTAATACGAACGGTGCTTAATAACAGATCTAGGTGAATATGTTAAAGTATATCGAGAACGAAAAGAAGTGTAAAGACGTAAACTGAAAAAATATCTACTGTAATTTCATCGAAAAATCATTGTTTATTAGTAATGAATGAGATCAATTTCAAATCTAATTGAAAACATTAATTTATGGGTTTATCGTTTTATTTTCGGGGTGGGGTGTGGTGGTGGAGGCGTTCTTTTTTGTTTGTTTGTTATTTGTTGTTGTCTTGGGTTTTTTTTTGGCGGGGGGAGGTTCGCTTTTTTGGAATTGACTAGATATATATATTTTTGTTAAAATGGGTCTTTGACAGAAAATTTGGCCTCAACTATGTTTAATTATTCACATAGGCCTACTTGGTAAAAATCTGTTTTCTTCAAATTACGTTATCCAAATAGAAGATGCTTATTTGTGTTCAGTATACATGCATATGAAATTATAATGTTCAAATATTATTTTGTTTTTGTCAGAAGATTGACACAACAGACTGCTAATTATCCTCTTTTCTTACCAACGCCTTTAAAGAATCAAGGTTATAATTAATAATAATAATTGCATTCATAATGATACTAGTTAAACGTATTGTGGCATCATTTTGCTGGTGTCGGAAACAGCTTACACACTACACACTCGTCTTGAGAGAACCAATGAATATACGTCACATAAATTAAATACAGAACCTGGCAGGTATAAAATTGTTGATAGATCAAAAGAAGGTGTACATTGTTATTTTAAAAAATGTTATGTTATTGTTGTCTCGAAATATAATGGTTTTGGAAAACGTTGTTCTTACATGTCATTACTTATAAAACAATGTTTCTTTGCAGTGGCGGATCCAGAAAATCCATTTATGAGGATATAAAAAAATCCTCGGATTCTTTAACATTTAAAAATATAATAATAAAAAAAAAAGATTAAAAATTATAATAGTAATTTCTTTTACAGCGCAAAATTTAAGGGGTGGAGGGGGCCACGGGACCCCTGGATCCGCTACTGCTGTGTTTATGTATATTCAAAATTAATGGATTTATAAAGGATTAAACACACAAATGAAGATTCCCCCCCCCCCCAAGAATCCGACTCTACTTAGTAAAATGAGCCGACCCTACTCATGTTATTCAGTATTTCAATTATTTTATTATTTTCCGTATCTAATATTAACACATGATCATAAATATTATTAATTAGAATGTCCTACAAACCTAATTGTTTTCGGAATATTTTCAAAAACACATCTTATTTAAGGTCAAAGTGCAGCTGTCAATATTAATTATGTAGATAATAAAATATGACCGGTGAAATAGGGATGTTGGGGTAACTTTTATTAAGACTTTAAGAACAGCCAATCTCATCCCATAGCGATTCCCATAGAATCGCATGAAGTTCTGTGTCCAGAAACAGTATCAGATTCCTTGTATCAGTAACGTCATTGCAAATTGTGATTTTACGTTGGCGGTTTATTTATGTAAATATGTAACAATAGATGTAATTACGTTACTCTCTTTCGCTATTTGCATTTAATATAATTTGCTGTGTTCGACTGGCGTCACTTTTTCCGAATTTTGGACTGGGAAAACATGTTCTTGTAAACCATGTTTTTCATGTATGTGTTTCTACACGTATTGTGGGTCATATACATGTGTTTCTACACTTATTGTGGGTCACATACATGTGTTTCTGCACGTATTGTGGATCACATACATGTGTTTCTACACGTATTGTGGGTCACATACATGTGTTTCTACACGTATTGTGGGTCACATACATGTGTTTCTACACGTATTGTGGATCACATACATGTGTTTCTACACGTATTGTGGGTCACATACATGTGTTTCTACATGTATTGTGGATCACATACATGTGTTTCTACATGTATTGTAGGTCACAAACGTGTTTCTACACGTATTGCAGGTCACATACATGTGTTTCTACACGCATTGTAGGTCACATACATGTGTTTCTACACGCATTGTAGGTCACAAACATGTGTTTCTACACGTATTGCAGGTCACATACATGTGTTTCTACACGCATTGTAGGTCTCATACATGTGTTTCTACACGTATTGTAGGTCACATGCATGTGTTTGTTTCTACACGTATTGTAGGTCAAAAACTAACAGATGTTTTACTAGGACCTCGTATCTAAAAACAAGTTAAGCATCATTCCATTATCCAGAATATTTGTATTCCGGTAACGGTTACCAGGTAACTGGATCTGAAGAAACACTATACTGGCAGTGACAGACGTGAAATCTGCTGATTCGTTCTTATTACGCAATACATTATACATAACAAAATAAATTATCATATCATTATATTCTACTGCATCGGAGGCATCTAACAAAATGATGCCATTAAGAGGCGAATGTACATTTTTACAACTCTTTGTAAATACAAACGGATGGTTAGGTTTTGGACAATGAATAGTAAAACCTTTTTCAGTTACATAATCTCACACTACGTGTGTGCGGTCACGCGTGCGCGCGCTCCTGTGTGTGTGAGTGAGTGGGTGGGTGGGTGTGAGTAGGTGAGTGGGTGGGTGGATATGTGTAGGTGTATTTGGGTGAGCTTATATGAGTGTGTATGTGGAAGGATATGTGTGAGACTCATCTAAAACATCAGTGTGGAACATTGATAGTGTACAACAGATAGATTCGAACTCGCTTCACAAATCCGCGAAATGTTAAATAGACATCGATCTTAAAGTTTTGAGTTGTGAAAAGAAATGGTCAGGAAATGACGATTCAATTAACCTGTAAGTTTCAGATCGATATGGTTTCTCATCAAGTACTACAGAGTATTGTTTTCAGCACTTATTGAATTGCAACTTCTCGTTTTGTGGTCATCTTGGGAATTGACACTGACACATAACACATAACACCGTCTTCCTAGAAACTGACAATCCTGTTAAGTATATTCGATGTGATTTCCTTTCCAGCCCTAACTGTCCTCACTATCGTGTGATAGAAACGTAACCTAGTCCCATGCTGTTTCTTCACGTGCATACCAATGGTACTGATCAGTCTCCTTTGATAGTTAAAAAATTTAACTCATACTTTAAATGTCTGCAGGTAGAGTTATGTTAACCAAAACTTTTATCATGATCAACTCCCTTCTCTACACAAGACAGCCCGATGAAGGAATTGATAAATAGCTCGAAAATGTTAACGTGAAGTGTTTTCGAAATGTTTTTAAAACGATGACAGTATCTTGTTCAGAACCGTATATATATCTTTACAAGGCTGGTTGGTTGGGAAGGTTGTATTATTTTCGTACTTATATCCAATTAAGGTTCAAGCACGCTGTCCCAGGCACACAACTCAGCTTCCTGTACTGTCTGTCTAGGACAGAGGTTAGTGTTTGTAGGAGACACGAAACCCGCTGCTTTTCGATATACAGCAAGGGATATTTTATATGCACTATCCCACAGACAGAATAGCACATACCACGGCCTTTGTTAAACCAGTTGTGAACCACTGGTCGGT
>JAULBS010116581.1:0-14566 GCA_032355785.1 Symmetromphalus regularis | reverse complement strand
ATGGTTATAATTATGTCTTTTTTTATACATACATGGTTATAATTAGGTCTTTTTTTATACATACATGGTTATAATTAGGTCTTTTTTTATACATACATGGTTATAATTATGTCTGGCTGTGAATCTGTCACAATTACCACATCTTTAATACCTTTATAGGTGATGATTAAACAACATTCTGTGATGGTTTGTAAAGAGACATTTGTTAAATTTCTGTGTATTTATTACAGGTTGTGTGGTACAAAGACAACAAGGAGGTCACAGACAACATGAACTACAGTATTCAGTATTCCTACGGCATTTGCTCAATAGAAGTCCAAAACGCTAAGGTTTCAGACAGCGGCAAATACACATGTATTGCCACCAATAACCTGGGTGAACATGAGACCAGTACTCGGGTTATTGTTGAAGGTAAACACACTGTTAACATAGGAGTTAAACTATTATTATGTTCATTTTAGTCAGAGTTTTAATAGTAGCGGATACAGAAAATCCCTTATGGGGTGAGGGGGTGGATAGGCAGCTAAAGAATCTTCGGATTATTTGACATTAAAAAAAATTATAATAAAAACAAATTATAATAATAAAAAAAATTTAATCACAAAATTTACTAAATACTCTGGGGCTGATGGTGGTCAAAGTTTGTTTTCTTAGATTACCTTGAAGTCAGCCGAATAACCAGAGACACAACAACAAAGTTGTTTATTCTTTTATGATAAATGGCATTGGTGGTGAGTGGTTATGCTATTGGACTCGTGGCTGTTAGGAACTGTGATCAAATCCTGGTTGAGGCATAGGATTTTTAATCTTAGTACCAGCACCGATCCAGAGTTAGTGCTCCGCAAACCTCAGTGGGTAAATGAAGAACATAACATCACTGACATTTCTTTTTTTTCATGATCAACTTAATTATTTTCAGATCGTGTTCATTCAAAACAAGAGCAACAAGACATGATGTCAACAAAAACTAGTTCGAGAATGGTTAGAAGGACAAAGTCTGGAGTGAATGTTGAAGAGTTTTCGAGTTACGAAGAAACAACGACATCTAAAAAGACATCACGGCGTTCAGGGAGAGAAGAAATAGAAGAATCCTCAACTATAACAGAGAAAAAGAGTGAGTTCTCTTTTAGAGGTTTATTGTAAATTGTTTTGTTTTTTCTATTTTGTTTGCACCAGCTGGTCTCTCATTTGACAAAAGGCAGGGTATGTTATGAGAGTTTTAAGGTATGCACCAGTTGGATATAATTTTCAAATGGTAGGTAAAATTCCACCTAGACACAGCCCTCAGTTTCTCAAAGAAAATTGCATTGAAATACACCAGTCAAAAATAGGATTTATGCTAAATACAATTCATTTTGAGTTAAAGTTTAAAGAAAAACTTTTTCCAAATGAATAAAAATCTTAAATTTCAATGAAATGAAATGATTAATTAAAGACAAAAATGTCTCTCAGTCATGTCAGTACAACAATCAGTTTAAAAAGTGTAGACTTGATGTTATTTGAATCAATATTATTAGGTCTGTGTTGCTGGTTTTTGTTCTGGGTAAACAGAAAAAAAAGCCATCATGCAAACATGTGACATTTTACCAAACACAGTTTTTATAATCGTATCATTACAAGAATTGTTTTGTTTATCTTACACAGAACGAAGTGAAGAGCAGGCACCCACCTTCTCTCAGAATCTCTCTCCTGAAACTGTAACAGAGGGTGACAGACTTCGACTAACCTGTACAGTGTCTGGAAAACCAGAACCAACTGTAGAGTGGTTCTTGAATGGACAGGTATAGTGATAAATGTAGTGTACAGTGTCTGGAAACCAGAACCAACAGTAGAGTGGTTCTTGAATGGACAGGTATAGTGATAAATGTAGTGGACAGGTATAGTGATAAATGTAGTGGACAGGTATAGTGATAAATGTAGTGTACAGTGTCTGGAAAACCAGAACCGACTGTAGAGTGGTTCTTGAATGGACAGGTTTTGTTTTGGACATTTGGGAGAAACCCTAGAGAGCTCAGAGAACAACACTTGACTTGTGATGTGATGGCTATTCAAAAGATTTCCAATTTTTTTTATTTATATAAGCTAAGGAATTTAACATTTTTGTATGGATAACGGTAAAGGAGGAAATCCTGAATATTGAATATGTATCTTACTGTTACTTGCATGACTATTAATTTTGTCACTGTAATAAATAATAAAATGATTTGTGTCACAAAGATCAAAAACATTAATATATAGACTAATAATTTTGAATTCTCTTGTTTGTGCTGTTATAAATTATTTATCGTTTTTTTCTTTAGATGCTGAACTCTGATGATATTGTATCACTAAAATATAGAAATGGTGTTGCTACACTAGAAATCGCTGAAGCAATGGTGGATGATGAGGGCGATTATGTGTGTAAGGCATCAAACCCTGCAGGCGTGGCATCAACAAAGGCAAACGTTATTGTTAAATGTGAGTCAAACTGCAGTTAATGTCTAAAACATTATAACATATATCATACCTAATCATACCTATCCATTTTAGCTGTGTTCATATTTATCCATTTTTTGCATCCGCTCCCACTTCCACAAACGTTATCTGTTGTCTGCCAAATCCGATAGTATGGAAATCAGTTTGTGCAAACATATTTGTCCTTCTCCACCTCTGCAAATTTACACCTTTCCGCACAAATCAGTTCAGGACAGATTTTACCTGAAGCAGACAATGGATGCGGATAAGGATTCCCACAATCTGACATCATATTTGGGTGTTCCCTGATCTCGGTGTACATCCCTTCATTTATATGGAACTAATTATATGATGCGATCTTGCTAAAATATGACAGGTGTGTTTGTACACAATGGACAATGGATGGCGAATAATGTTTGCAGGACCAGATGCCAAAAAACTGATAAAGTAGAACACAGTTTTACATTAAAACATGTTCATGGAATGTTGTCCCCAGTATAGGTTTGTTTTACCTTAGGTTTACCATTTCATTTTCATATTGTTTGTGCTCCAAATATCATGTATATTCTTCATAATCTTAAACATCTAAATCCTAACTTATTCTTAATTAACATTTGAAAAATAAATTCCCCAAACAATACATTTTGTTTCTTATAAAAGCAATATACATCTTATAATTTTGTATTGTTTGTTTGTTGTAGAGTACCATTAGATATAATATTTTTTGTAGTTTTATCCCTTGCCATATTATATTGTGGTGTGGACCATAATAGTATAAGTTTGCTTGTTTCATCTTGTGATTTCAATTTGTAGAAAAATTAGGTTTTTCCTTAAAATTAGGTTTTTCCTTTGACCTTGTTTGCTGTGTTCCCATTTTTCCTTGATCTTCACCTTTTGTTACAGATTCAGATGAATCACCTCTCTCATCCGACATCGAAATACAACGTAAATAAATATATATATATATCATAAAGCAACTTCATTGTTATCTGTTGGTTTACAGGTTCAATTGTAATGATAGAAATAGAGGCTTTCTTTCCACCAATGTCAAAATGGTTCTCTGTTATAAACAAAAACATTCTGATGTTTCACTTTTTTGTTTTAAAAATAATTTTATTTGCCATAAACAGGAAATATTCTCACTGGAAAAATTGGAGATTTTTTTAACAGTGTAATTAAGTTAATAAAAGGTTTTCTCATTCTTTTTTTAAATTTCATTACCTTTGAAGAATATTGCCTACATCTTAAAAAATGTGAAAAAGAGAAATAATTTTTTTTCGTTTGCTGAAATATTTTTGTGTAAGCCAACAAATGAATTTGGAGTTGCATACACTTGAAAAATTTGTTATGTCAATCTTTGTGATCATAAATAAAATATTCTTCCTCACTTTGGAAGTAATATATTCATATTCAAAAACTTATGTATTAGCCTGCCTTAATTGTCTTGAATCAGCTTGATTACTTTTGGAAATATTTATTGACAAATTTAAATTTAACAGAAAAGATTTTTACTGATAAAACCAATTTGAACAATATTTTCAACAGATCTTAAAGATTCTGACATAGCATTTGTTTTCTGTTTGCTAATTTATGTAGCAATAATTTAGATAATTGTTTGTTGTAAGACATAAATAATTCTTAGAACTAATAAACTAATAAACATTGGTTATATTCATTATCTCTTTGCAAACTGTCAAACAGCAGTAAAAGGGTAATATGTATGTACTATATATTAAATTTTATTTTAAATTGTTTTTGATAAACATTTATATTGATTTTTATATCTGCCTTGATTTTTACTTTTTGTTTTGTTTTATGTATATTTCCATTTCATAAGTCTTTTAGTGTATTTATATATACATATGTATACTTAATGCATGTGTATAATGTATGTTTACTTGAGAATTGTTGGTATTTCAGTTTAGAAACAGCATTTTGTTGTCATTGTTGTACTTGGCATATGTTGTAACTAATTTGAGAACAGCAATACTTTTAATATGAAATTACTTATTCATTTTTATTTAAAAAATAAAGTTTTTTGTCATTATTAGGAATTACTATTACAGATTATGTTTCATTTTGTAATGTATTGTTAAATTTCTGAGGATAAAACGTATATAAACATTTATTGATCAAGTTTTAATATAATTTAAAATAATCCCTGCAAAATGAATTTCTGTAAATTTCTTAGAACCACATGTAAAAACACATCACATATAGTAGTGTATAAATATAGCACATGTATAAATATAACACACAGTATGTATAGATATAGTGTATGCAGGGCTGGATTTAGACCATGGGTGCCCAGGGCACTTCGGGTTCAGGGGCCCCTCAACTTAGAAATTAAATTACATGAAAAATAAAAATCTGTACTAAAATGAATGAATAGAACTAATTTTATAATTATTACATTTTTTTAATAAGTCCTTAGTCTGGAGGGCACCTCTGGGAGGGGGGCCTGGGGCAATTGCTCCCTTTGCCACCTTATAAATCCAGCCCTGAGTGTATGTATAGTATTCGTTTGTGGTAATAAGTAAATGTGTAGTCTGCATGAGTATTAGGTTGTCAGTAGTTTCCTTAGTGTGTGTTTATTTCAGCTGATATAAAACCAAGTGATACTAAGGCTGTAACTGCTGATGAAATCCCTTCAACCCCATCTCAACCTATCCTTCCACCAGCCCAGACCTCCGAATCTCCTGTAGAACCATCAGAACCTATCCCTGAACCAGCCAAGACCAAATCTCCTGTAGAACCATCCGAACCTGCCCCTGTACCAAGTCAGACCTCCGAATCTCCTGTAGAACCATCTGAATCTGCCCCAGAACCAGCCCAGTCATCCGACTCCCCTGTGGAATCAAGTGAAATCCCTGTTGAACCACCTGCTAGTGAACCTGTAGAAACCCCAGAGGCCCCAGTGGCTCAAGAAGCCCCTGCTGATGTGAAAGCATAATGTAAATCACCCCCGATATTATTTTTGCATTTCAATTCCTTTGGGCTTGCTTTTTATGCTTTTATTTTATGTCTGACTAATTTTCTGCTTTTTTATTATTTAAGAATTCCTGAGTTGCTTGTCTAGCATCAAAATGATTGCTTGCAATATTTAATAATGAGTTAGCTTTGCAATATGCTGTTTTTCTTCAGTAGGTGCATCCATATTATTTAAGATGATTCAAGAGGTGAGTCTCAGTGGTCCAGTGGTAGGACATCAGACTCTCATTTTGAAGACTGTGGTTCAAAACCCATTTGTGGCTGGCTCACACTTAACTGTGTGTGAAAATTTCCAAATGTTTAATATCTCACAGCTGATGATTGATAATTCATTGTGCTCTATTGGTGTTGCTAAACAAAACAAAAACTTATAAATCCAAGGGTCAATAAAAAAATTATTTTTTGTGGGAATTATTTATATATATATATATATATATATATATATATTATAAAAACTAAAAAAAAAATTAACAGAATAACTTTGGATTTTAGAATTTTTAAAATACAAATTATCCAAACCACATTTTAACTTTGGTTGGGTGTAGTTTGATTCCTGCTTGCTTGATATTCTTTGCTTTGCTTGTTGAGTTTTATACTGTATTATGCATGTTAACCATTTCATTTACCAATTCAATAAGTGCCTAAAGAATGACAATAAAATTATGTTTCTTGTGAAAAAACTCTCCGGACCTAAAGCCCTTTGAATTTTCTAACAATGCTGTGCTCTGACAAGGACTGGTTTTTCTCGATTGCTGCCTTTGCAATGCTGTTTCCAAGACTGGTATTCCTTCTGCCTAAACCTGCCATTACTTTGCCATTTGATCCAGTTCTTTTAATTACTATGTAAGTAATACATAATTTCTTTTATGCTTTAATTGGCTGCTCTTAAGGTGTTTCTGCTTTTTAATATCAAGTTCTGTTTTGATTATTTAATTATTGGCTTTACAATATTTACAAATCTCATTTTACATACTATAAACCATCTATTTATTATTACACTATTAATTAATATATTTAAGATAAAATAATATATAATGTAAAATGTAAAATTAAAAGATTTGAAAAGTTGTTATTATTTAAAAAAAAATAGAACATAAATATTTAGGTTTAACCAGGAACATCTGTTACATAAAGATGTTAAAACTTCATGTAATCAATCTTTTTTGAAAATAAAACTAAACAAAATTAGAATCTATGAACATTCAAAACATCATTATAAACATTATTTTAGATTTTTTATATCTTATTTATTTCACTAATTTAATTCAATCTGACAAGTCTTAAATGCATACTCCCATGGACCCTTGATCTAATTAGTTTCCAAACAAAGGATTAATTTTAAATATAAACATTTGATTTGTCCATAGAAATACTTCATTCAACTACTTACATAACCATCCCTTCTTGTTTATTATCAATATTTTAAAAATAATAATGAATTATGCTCACAGGCAAATAATATTTTTTTAAATAAAGTTTTTTTTCATTGAAGGTGTGACAGGTATATTTCAAGTAATCTGATGGCTATTCCCCAGTTACAACTTCTGGATATTGTTGTAACTGCAAAAACATTTCGTACCAATTTATTTTACCCCACAATGAGTTCCGATCTTGAAATATGATATTTTTAAAGGTGAAAAAAAATCTATTGACTCAACATGGAATTCCCTATACCATGGTTCAGTTAAAATGTCTTGCATGACCTGAAAATGAGATCTAGTATAACAAATGCATGTAATCAATATTTAGAGCACAAAGCCCCTTAAATTTCATGGGACTATGCCTTGTAAATAAAGACATAATTATGTTATTATTTAGTTAAAAGTAGGAATATTAGTTACTTGATGCTTCACTTGGTAAATGTAGTAACAGTAAATTACTTAGTAAATAAAGACTTAAATATATAAGTTATTTGTTAGTTAAAAGTAGAAATATTGGTTACTTGATGCTTCACTTGGTAAATATAGTAACAGTAAATTACTTAGTAAATAAAGACTTAATTATATGTTATTTGTTAGTTAAAAGTAGAAATATTGGTTACTTCATGCTTCACTTGGTAACTGTAGTAACAGTAAATTACTTAGTAAATAAAGACTTAATTATATAAGTTATTTGTTAGTTAAAAGTAGAAATATTGGTTACTTGATGCTTCATTTAGTAAATGTAGTAATAGTAAATTACTTAGTAAATAAAGACTAAATTATATGTTATTTGTTAGATAAAAGTAGAAATATTAGTTACTTCATGCTTCTCTTGGTAAACGTAGTAACAGTGAATTACTTAGTAAATAAAGACTTAATTATATAAGTTATTTGTTAGTTAAAAGTAGAAATATTGGTTACTTGGTGCTTCATTTAGTAAATGTAGTAAGTTAAAAAGTAGAAATATTGGTTACTTGATGCTTCACTTGGTAAATGTAGTAACAGTGAATTACTTAGTAAATAAAGACATAATTATATAAGTTATTTGTTAATTAAAAGTAGAAATATTGGTTACTTGATGCTTCACTTGGTAAAAGTAGTAATAGTAAATTATTTAGTTATTAAAGACTTAATTATATAAGTTATTTTTTAGTTTATTGTGTTTGTTGGTTTTTCATCTGAGGATCAACACGACACTGAATGATGTATTTCTTTGTTTGCAGGTTAGTACTGCTGCCATCTCCAGTCTACTTTGCTGCCATGACCGTTATCAAGCTTGTTTTTCTGACACAAATAGGGCTCAAAGATGCATTTTAACATCAAACATGCAGCTTATTGCCTAGTTTGTAACTCTCTGTGCAGATGATATCATTTCCTCTTTGTTGTGAAAAAAGACATTTTATTAAGTTGCCTGAAATGTGTCGAGTATTGTTGAAAGTGTGGGTAATACCGACTCACACTGAACAATGTATTTTTTGTGAAATTCATTGTGTGCCCTTCTAAGCAGCATATGGTTTTGTTGTGTGGTCCTTCTATACTTTGTTAACATTAATATCGGCTTCCATGCAGGGTAGATGTTATGTTATATATATTTGCAAGGATGTAACATTTACTGCGTCATAGATTCTAGTGTTCCAGATCTGGCAGTAAACCAGCTATTAACATGGTGTCAGAATATCTGAGCTTAATTTACATATATACTGGGGTCACTCCAAGGCCCATAGTGTATCACAGCTTAATTTAAGTATGAGTGAGGCCTGCAGTAAGGCCTAGAACATATCACAGCTTAATTTAAATATGAATGAGGCCCACACTAAGGCCTATAGTGTATCACAGCTTAATTTAAATATGATTGGGGCCCACACTAAGGCCTATAGTGTATCACAGCTTAATTTAAATATGATTGGGGCCCACAGAAAGCCCTGCAGTGATCAGCTTGTCTGTACATCCAGTTAAGATGAGGTTAAAATATGCTTGTTAGGATGAGATTAAAGTAAGCTTAATCTTTGGTTAAGTACTTTGTAGGGCAGGGTTTACGTGTGTGGCTGTCAGTGATGTTTTTATCACAATTCTTTTCTAATTTTATTTAAGATATATATTGTTGGGTTTTGTTTCTTTTATAATTGCTCAAATTGACTTTTGATAAGTTAATGAATGTATTACATGATTATATGTGTGAGACTTGTTGTGAAAACAAGGTCCTTGAAAGTTAATTTTTAAAACAGTTCTATTGTTTCACGAATTAATAGCCAGAGTAAATTCATAGAAGGTGTGTTAAAATAACATGACATTGATAATTAAGTTATTAACTTTACCGGGCAGTCATCAGTGTTTTGTGATTTTAATATATTGGATACTGAGTGAGTGAGTATATAAAGTTAGACGCTGTTATACTTGAATAAATGTTATGGCTTCAGTTTTTCTTAATGTAATACAAGCTTTTTGGCATTATTGTTTTCATTTTGTACTTTTTCATTTTTTTCATTTATTGCTATATTATATAAATTAATGAAACAATTAACATTAAAAATAATGAATTCATGTTAACTTTAAAAATAGATTAGTATTAAAAATTAATATATAAAACAGTTGTACTAAAGTATTTATAAGATTGGAGTATTAGTAATGCAGTTGGTTAATATATTTATGGTAAAGACAATCACTGTGTAGTGATGGTGGTAGTTTTGCTTGTGTTATATATATATATATATATCACACTTATTTATGTTCACGTTTATCCTTAAACATCTGTGAAGCCTGAAGCATATAGACATTGACCGTTTACTGTACCGGAAAAAATCTTTATTGGCATTTTTTCAGAACAAAAAGGGCCAATGGAATGAAGTTGAAAGAATAATTCCTAAAATTAATATACCTTGTATAGTTGCAGTAATAAATTGGTTCCAGCCTTCCTTGTTTTATTGTCATTGTTGTTGATGATTATTTATCTATGACTTGTCTGCCAAAAGTAGGCATTTGTCACTGAACAGTTTTCCATAATAGCAACATGTGAATATGGGTTATTTTGTCTAAACTTGTTATGCCCAATATAAACATATAGTGATAGCCAGTGTGTTTTTAATTTCATTTCTTTTGTGTTTTATTCTCCTTAGGAAGTTTAAAGTTTTTGAACAAAACATTGACATTTTAAGATAGTTTTTAAGACAATTTTAATATATATTTTATATAATACAAACATAATTAACTTATTATTAATCCTCCAAAAGTGTTTTTATCCATGAAAAAGAATTAAAGTTTGTCTTATGATCTTTTTCTAGAATGTTCTTCCTAGTTTGAGTTATAGGAGTATTAAAAAAAGTCAAAATATTTTTAAGAAATATTTTCTGGACTATTATGTTACAGTTGAGTAATTTCATCCTCTGTTGCATGTTAACTTTAAAAATAAGATTAGTATTAAAAATTAATATATAAAATCTTTATAATAAAGTATTAATAGTATTGGAGTATTTGTAATGCAGATGGATAATATATTTATGTTACTAATGAGGAATTTCTTACTCTTCCATTATTAATATATTTTCAGACTACATTTTTGTTATTCTGTGTTACAGTTATTGAGTATTTTCTTTATCCAGTGTATTACTATTATACACTGATCAAAATCTACATTGTCAATGGGTCAATTTGTTTTCAAATAAATTAACACAAATAGGACATTAAATGTATGGTTTTTCAAAAGAACACAAGACTGGAGACAATGTGAGATTGAAATACATATTTACTGTAAGAGCGCCCTCTACCAGCTGGTGGTCTTCAGTCAAGGGGAGGCTAGCCAAAGTTGAATTTATTTTCTCATTCATCATGATTTCTTGGAGGTATAGTATGATTAATATTTGTTTTGGAAGCAGTACTGGTGATGAAGTATTCATCAAGTTATATTCAAATTATTGCTATAATATATAAAACAAAAACTGAATGTTAAAATTTACTTTTTGTGTCTCTCTTAAATAGAATGAATAGCTTAACTTGGCATAACAAATTTAATTAGTTTTCTTGCTTTTTGTCATTTTTATACCTACATGTATATATTAATAATATATTTTTTTATGTTTTTGAGAGATTTTAAGAGAATATTACATTATCTCAATACTTTCATAGTCAAGTTTCATATAATGCCTTTTAAAGGAATTGACAATCATACTTTTGTTTAGAAAACACTTGTTGCTAAAGAGAAGATCACAAATATAATTCTGTCCAAAGAATTTAGTTTTTAGCTTTACATAAATCATTTTTATGTTGTATTTGTGTGTAGACTAGTTATTTTATCAAGTAGCTATAGTAGTTTTAAATGTAGATATGCATGGCATGATGCACATGATGTTTCAAACCACATATACAACTACACACATCAAAATCCTGTTACTTTCAGTCATTTCTCAAGTATATTAGCAGAAAATGTTTTACATAGATTAGGTATAGATTAAATTACTATATTTTTTTATAGGAAATTATGGCTTATAACTAATTTTATAATCATTGGTAGAAGATAAGATGCTAGATAATTACATTTGTTTATTTTTTGTTGTTTATTGTATTTGCAGCTAAAAAGCCTCTGCCTGCACCAGTACATGAGGAAAAAAGTTACATCCCTCCACCACGGTTTTTAGAACATCTTAACGGACAAATAGTCAATGATGGAGATCAGGTGGTGCTCCAGTGTAGAATAGCAGGTAGGAATATAATATATTGAGACAATTTAAAAAAAAAGCACCATATAAAGAGATAAAAAGCAAGCATTAAGGTCACAGAAAGATTGAAGAAACTATTTACCTACTTTCTCCTCTGGTTATTCATCATTGAATTATTCTCATTAGCAAATGCTACCATGTTTAAAATCACTGGCAAATTCTGATCTTCAGAAACAGGCTTTTCATAAGCCACCCCCACCTGCCAATATGAATTTCATTCCATCTCCCCTGTATTAGCAAGTTTATTCTGTAACTAATGTGATGCTAAAGTATAGAATAGCACATAGGAAAATAATAGCAAGTTTTATTCTTCAAATTCATGTTTAGGAGAAAAAACGAAAATGTAAAAAAAAATGTATAAGCACTTGTATTCACTTGTATTATCTGATTCAATCTCAAAGCAAAAAAAAAAAAGTGTTCTTTTTTTATTTTCTTATTTGTGATGATGAATTGTAGGACTTCATTTGCTAGTATAAAAGTTTAACAGAAAATACACAACAAACAAAACCAAAAACAATGTGATTTTTCACATTTTAGGTAAATGTTTTATAAAAAATTTCACAAATTTTCAATTTGATTTAGGTAAACCTGACGTTACTTGGTTGAGAAACGGAAAAGAATTGAAACAGTCTGAAGATTTTAGATTTGAAAACGCTGGAGATATTTACAAACTAGTTATTGGAGAGATTTTCCCTGAGGACAGTGGTGTTTATTGCTGTAAGGCAGTTAATAATGGTGGAACTACTGTCAGTGAATGTTCAATTTATGTACAAGGTAACCCTGGTTCTTTTCTTAGTCATTCAAAACTGCTGTTTGTCAATAGCATATCTATACTGACAGAAAAAACAAACAGAATTTTGTTTTGTTGGTAAATATTTCAAATGTTTTACAGATGATTATTTCATGCTGACACTTGATCCAATTTTAACCAACAATTCTTTGCACAGTACAATGAGATAGCTATGTGTAAAATTTTAATACATTTGTCTGTGAATGAAAACGTTATATTACTATAACTGAACATGCATTTGTTTGTTTCCTTCAGTATATAATAATTTTAAATCTCCGTATTTATAGAATTATTTTTTTTGCAATGATTTGGGCTCAGTTGTTCAATTTTAAACTGACATTTTAATACTTTCAATAATATTTACTGCCAAATCAAAATATGTCCTAGATTCATTTATAATATCATTAAAAAAAACTTAGATTTCATTGGTACCACATGATGTATATATTAATATTGAAATTATATTTTGAGAACTTGTTATTGACTAATATGTATTATTTATTGTATTCAGACCCTGAGGAGACACCAAGCTGCCCAGTATTCACCACATTCCCTAAGTCCTTAAATGTGGATGAAGGGAGTCCTGTGAAATTTTCTTGTAGTATAGAATCTGACTCGGCTGTAACAGGTAAAAATTGTTTAACCATACATTTTAATTGTTTTAAACAAAATAATGAAAAAATACCTATCAGTTTCTAGTAAGCCACTTTATGAATAGATCTTTAGGACCTTTTCTATACTAACACATCAGTTAACCTCTAATGTGTAAAGCAGTGTTATATGTTTACAGGGGTGGCACAGTGTAAAAAATAGTGGTACGGCTCAATATTGCCAAAGGCAACATACCCGAGCCGTCAAAGAACTGTTACTTATGCAGAAATTAGAAATAATAGAAGTTAGTGGTACTGACAGGCCGTACCTCCTCAAAAAATGGTACAGCCATAGCTTACGTTCATTCTTTCCTAATTTATTTTCTACATGACTAGCAAATGTGCTACAAAATTGTTTTTCATTTTATAAAATAATACTTTGGATCTTTTGAATATTTGGATTTTGTTCTGCCATTGGTAGAAAGTAATCATGTTTTTAAAAAGCACTAAAACCTCTAGCATAGCCAATATGAGGCAGACGAGATGCTTGCCTCATCTGGAATTTCCGCAGATTTATTTTAATTTATTTTCCCATGATACTGATATCTATTATCCACATGGTTCAAACTCCCAGTGTCTGGGTTTGCCTCGATGTTTTTCACTCTTTGGCTACGCCCCAGAAAACTACTTTAAATAATTTAGTTTTCATTTTCAATATTTACTTCTTATTATATAAACAATCCTATGGCAAAGCAATGTGAAACAGCAAAATTGAACACACTGTACAACAGCAAAATTAAACACTGTACAACAGCAAAATTGAACACACTGTACAACAGCAAAATTGAACACACTGTACAACAAATTGAATATTTGTTCTTGCAGTGTCCTGGAAGAAAGGTGATAGAAAAATAGAAGATACTGGCCGTTTTAAATTTGAACAAGATGACAAGACTTTCAGTTTTGAGATTCCAGCTGCACTGTCCACGGACACCGGATCATATACTGTAGTCGCTACAAACGATGCAGCCAGTGCTACCTGGGCCTTTTCATTGGGCGTCACCATGGGGGAATCAGGGAGTGAGGTCGACGTACAAGAACTACTCAAGTCTGTACAGGTAGGTTTTACTATATATCACCATGGGGGAGTCAGGGAGTGAAGTAGACATACAAGAACTACTCAAGTCTGTACAGGTAGGTTTTACTAGATATTACTATGGGGGAGTCAGGGAGTGAAGTAGATATACAAGAACTACTCAAATCTGTACAGGTAGGTTTTACTGAGTGTCACCATGGGGGAGTGAGCAAGTGAAGTAGATATACAAGAACTACTCAAGTCTGTACAAGTAGGTCTTACTAGATATTACCATGGTGGAGTCAGGGAGTGAAGTAAACATACAAGAACTACTCATGTCTGTACAGATAGGTTTTACTGGGTGTCACCATTGTGGAGTCAGGGAGTGAAGTTGACATACAAGAACTATTCATGTCTGTACAGATAGGCTTTACTGGGTGTCACCATGAGGGAGTCAGCGAGTGAAGTAGACATACAAGAACTACTCAAGTCTGTACAGGTAGGTTTTACTAGATATTACTATGGGGGAGTCAGGG
>JAULBS010116570.1:0-14566 GCA_032355785.1 Symmetromphalus regularis | reverse complement strand
TGTTTATAGTAGTGCTTAGTATCTGTTCCATTTTAAAATGGGCGATCACTTTTCAACCCCTTTGTTGACGTGCATGTTTTGTTTCCCCTCCAATGGTAACAACTTAGCTCCTAAAAAAATAAAAAATAAAGCAATTTTTTTTCCCTTCCTCATACAGTAAAATTTTGTAAAACAATCCATAAAACATTTAATATAAACTGCGTGGCCTAAGTTTGAGAGCGAGAAACTGAGTCACAAATACATGTAGTGTACGACCTAGTACATTGTCAGCACTGTTTAACTATCTCGGTTAATGAATAATCAGTGAAGGACTTTGAAACACTACAGAATGTAATAGAAAGTTTTATATATACTATTCAACTTTTGGTAGGGATACCAAATGTATTTACTGATAAAGAATGTGTGGATATTCTAAACTTATGCAACTGGTATTCGGTAGGACAATGCAGTTCGGATGTCTTGTATACAAAACCAGCACTTTTTATATATATGTATTGTCTAAGAAATACTTTCCCCAGTTTTACCATATACATATTAAAATTAATCTTTTAATTTTATGGATTTAGCCAGCTTAAAAATAATCAGTTTTATAGAGGTGACTATATAAAACGGTTTTTGTGGGTGTTTTAAGGCTGTTTTTCTCTTTTTATTTATGGTTGATTTTGTTTTGTTTTAAATATGTATATTCTGGAAACTGTTTAACGAGAATATTGTATTATTATTGTTTATTATCATTTTCTTCATTTAAAAAAAAAAAAAAATTTAATGTTAAAGATGCTCTATCATTGCAGCAAGTAGCTTATGTACTTTTACATGTGTATTTCTAATCGCAAATTAACATACAATTATACATATTACCATTACTCCACAATATCAAAAGTATTTAATAATCCGCACTCAAAATATAATGTTGTGCAACCATACTACGCAGGTTTCTACATATTATTTTACTTGACAACATTGTGTTGTTTCCGTATACTCTTTACATTTCCGTTCCAACCAGTGGTCCATAACTGGTTCATCAAAGGCTGTGGTATGTGCTGTCCTGTCTGTGGGACAATGCATATAAAATACCCCTTGCTGTTATCGGAAAGAGTAGCCTATGTGGCGGCTGAGGGTTTCCTCTAAAAATATGTCAGAATAATCATATGATTGACGTCCAATAGCCGACGATAAGATAAAAATCAATGTACTCTAGAGGCGTCGTTAAATAAAACAAACTTTAGTTTGTACTCTTTACATTTCAAAATAAAATTATTAGGAGGAGTGCCACAATTCTTACACTTTTAAAGGGGAAGTCTCATTGAACTTATATAAGGTGGCAGATCTTCAAAAATATTTGTGTTTAAATGAATTAGCATATACACAGTTACATGTACACAATACATTAATATCAATTAAAACAGTGTGTTAAGTTACTTGATATAACTTAATATATGGCCTATGAGAAATAACCTCTTTAGGACTGATGCGCAGTTATATTTTGAATGCGCTTTAATTATGCTTTTGGCACTCAGGAATTAATTATGCCTATAGGATTGATTGTGATTTTTGTTAATTCATGTAACAGATGGTATACTATTTAAAATGACCAAATGTTTGACATCCAATAGCCCTAGATTAGTAAACAAACAAACAATTTAAAATGTAATGCTTTTCAACACAAATATTTTGGAGGATTGCCAGCCATATACAATTACGTTGGTGCCCCTTTAAAGTGATATAAAATGGTGTGTATTAATTTAAAAGCATTTGTAATAGAACACTGAAATTCAACCATAATTAGAAAACAAAAAATAAGCGAGAGGCAGTACAATATCGTTTGTTGAAAGACGCTACGTTTTAACACGGTATCATATATAATAGATCATTCTATATCTTTTTGTAGCGATGACGATTATTTTAAATGTTATTTTAATGGTTATCTGAATTATTTACCCATCTAGTGTGATGTTATTATCAAATTTAAAATCACTAGTATCCTCGGACTGAGGCTAAAGTGGCACTCCTCATAAAAATAAAATATGTTAAAAGAACTTATAGCAATATATTTGTAACTTTGTAGTTGTGTTTGTGTGGTTTATTACTAACAGAATACATAAACTTGGTATTTGTTGTCATTTCATGAAATCACTCAACATGATTGTTTAAATTGGTTTGAAACTATCAGCAAATATTACGACAAATATGTCATGGCATACATTTCACATATTAAATTTTAAAATAAACAAACCTAAAATTCAAATTGAACCATTGCACACCTCATCCAAAATATTAATTCACACTATTTTGTTTATGAGATAACGTCTTCTAATTTTAGGAAATGGACAGTACTACTATAAAACATTCTACTATAACTACATTGAGGCAAATGCGTCATACCGAAATTGACGATTATATATAAACCTCGCCCAATTTTTTTTTGGGCTCACTCCGCTCGGCGATTAAGTGTTTTTGCCTCATTTAAAAAAAAAAGAGTCTAGTTACGACCATGTCTGCCATTTTTCAAAATAACTGATTTCGCAACATGATCTTTGACAACTATCATGACGTATTTTATATTTTCTCTCACTATCAGAAAAACGAGGAAATGGAGTTGATTAACAATAGTTTTACTTTCATTATAAAACATTATACTTAATATAATTATATATAATATATGTTTTCGTTCTTTGTTTTTGTTTTATTTGTTTCATTGTTGTTTTGTTTGTTTGTTTATCAAACAGAATAAATCATGTTAATCATTTGACACACTGATTAAGTGGTGCGCTTTTTTCATCGAATGAAATACAGGAGATTAGTGTATAATTGGGGCAGTACACGGAACGGACAATAGTTTGTTTAAGTTCTATATATACTGATTTATCTGTTCACTATCTGCGTACACGAGAGTTATCGGCGCTGATGACAGGCACTTATTGTTCACACTGACATTGACCTCCTGTATGTTGATTAGTGACAGTATTTAGATCACTCACACCAAAACAGGATACCATGTGATTATTGCATACCTAAAGTGCAAACAATGCTTCAGAAAACGGGCATGACATAATAGTTATATTTGAAAGCTACTCATCCTACTTTACAAGACTAACTAGATAAAGAGGATTTTTATTTTTTTTATTAATTTATTTTATTATTAATATTATTATTTTTTATCTTTGCATGAGATTAATATGTATTCATTCTGACAGAAAATATCCAAGTAATTATAAAATTAATATTAATTTTTTGAATGAATTTAAAGTTTTATTATTAAAATGTAATTTCTTTTTTAAAATATCAATTTAGACGCAACTTTAAAAAAAGTATTTCTTTTCACATAATATTATACACATATATTTAGCTTCGATAAATGCTAAAACGCTTCAAAACGGAGATGTAGGTACATTTATAATTTTATAATTGTATTGCTGAAATTCAGTCTAGCGTTCAATGTAATTCAAGTGCTATTAAGATGCAAAGACGTAAAGATAATCGTGTTCAAAATCGTATAGTCAAAGGACGCGAAGACAAGGTGTGGTGAACTAACTGTCATTTATCGTAAATAAGTGTTCAAGAATACTAAAAATACACTTTTTAATGTGTATACCTGTACATAAAGTGCATTATCATTGATAAATAAATCTGCTTCATTATTAAAAATGAAATCGTCTACAGTTTATTTAAAATAATTAAATTACAATATTATTAATGTTGTGAATAAAATAGCAATTTTATCGCATATGTAGGATACAGGTAAAATACACATATGCAGTACCTTTGGTATCTTACTGTAACACAATTCGATAACAATGCAAATGATATGTAAATTAATGGTATTGTGGATATGCGTTTATGCACGTGATCATTCTTAAACTTGAAGGACATACGTTTTGCTATATTTAATCACGTTAAAGGGACATTATTATAGTTGCACAAGATGGCAGTCATCCAAAAATGTTTGTGTTGGAATATATTGAAATCAAAAGCGTTTATCTTCATTTACATGAATAGAACAAATGATTGTTTTAAAATGTTTTATATGCCCTTTCCCAGATGCACAATGCTATATAAGAAATATAATACTACACTAATGTTATTTTAAAAGATAATTACATGGGAAAATTAGCGACAGTCCTAATAATATGTATGTTGAAATTCAGAGTATACCATCAATTAAATATAAGCAATAAATTACTATTAATTAAGGGAATCTATTAGTATACTTAAAATGACAACATAATTATAACTTGGAGGCCGAATTCATTCAGGAAAAGCACCTTCATAATATGGTTGCACACAATTATAATTAGTGAGCAATGTCATATATATTTTTATATTGTTAACCAGGTTTTTGTGTTTGTAGGGATCGATTAATGTGCAATTAATTTAAATTAATGTTTGTAAATGTAGTGAAATATGAAGCTTGTAACCATGATAGTACACTCTTAATAACTATTCCATATATTTTATCTACCTATATGAATCTAACTACCAATTTGGAATTTTCTGCTGAGTCAGTTTCTCCAAACTCCCGTAGTATTCAAACAACATTCAGTTGTACAAGACACATATTTAATAAAATGGCTATTCAGTACCAGTCATGGTTTCAAGTTCATTTAATACGCGGTATACTGGAATCACTACATCAAATTAAACTAAGACAAAATCGGTGCATAATTCACTTCGAAACAGGTGTAATGATATGCAGTTCAATGCAGTATAAAGTAACGTAGCATTTTTGTGGTTACAAATGACAAAAATATTAAAATGCTTATATATACTCCTCAAAAAAGTTTAATTACCACCTTCTTTTTTAAGTGGGCAGATTTTTGTGCTTTACTATTTGTTCTAAAACTAAATTGATATATGCCTTAATGTGCAAGTTTTAAATAGTGCATTATATCAGAAATGACAATTTTTGCATTAAGAAACGTCAGCTGGAGGTATTTATTCAAAAGTATGACACATACAAACAATACTAAGCAATGTTTTTGTGGGGTTTTTTTTCTTCAACATAATCTTTACATTTTTAAAATTAATGTTCAAAATGTTAGTTAAGTGTATAGATGTAGACACGGTGTTATTATTTGTCTCTTAATTGGCTCGGTATAACAGATGGTAGTTATGTAGAAGAATATAATGATATGAAAATGTATTTCGTTATGCAGCCCCACCCACCCACCCCATTTTTTCGCCCGTTTTTATTTCGATTATAGATTCGCGGTTTCGCACAATACATTTTATACACACATAAAAATGAGCTTTTCTCCCTTTGAAAATCCATGCTACGGGCCTGTTATGTATCATGTACAAATAATGATAACATATCAAAAGTTATGATAATACATTGTAACCTGAAATATGGTTATATAATAATCAGAAAAAAAATTGTGGTGTTTAACTTTGTTTTATTTTTAATTCAGATGTTTATTATTGGTAAAATTCTGAACATTCAACTATTAAAACGGTCGTCTAATACAATGTCCCATAGAGAAAATTAGAGCTGCCCTCTGATAAGCAAATGAAAGTAAAGGTCTCAAGTTTAAAACTTATCAGATATTACAAGTTGTAAAACATCGAGATAGCCGGTACTTATGTGTACATCGAACTAAATCTGTGATAAGGAGCAGTTAACCTACATTTCACCAAACTGTTACATATTGGAATAGATCGATGAAATCATTATCTGATCATGTCCAAAATGTATCGATAAAATTGACAAAGTTCATGTCAACCAATGACATGAAGGCAAGGCAGGATTTATAAGGGGGTAAAGGGGGCAATTGCCCCCGCCTCCCCTGCCAAAGGTACCTCCTCTAAGATTAAGGACATCTTTTATAAAAAAAATGTAATAGTTATAAAATTACTTATGTTATTAATTTTGTTTAACAATGTGAGGGGTTTCGGAAAATAGAATGACAGGGGGCCCCATTTCAGGCCGGTGCTCCCCCCTTTAAATAATTTGATAAATAAATGTCTAAATTTCCAAACATTGTTTTTTGGAAGAAATGTGGTTTATCATTCATTTTAGTTCATTTTTTTTTATTTGTCATGTAATTTAATTTCAGTTTTGAGGGGTCCCCGAACCTGGAGTGCCCCAGGCTCAACAAGGTCTAATTCCGGCCCTGCATGAAGGCATGCACCCGTAAATTATTGGCAAAACTGGAGATATCAGCTGGTGTTCACGAAAGTTACGATGTCCTGTTCTGCCAGTGACATCAGTCCAAATAAGGGAATGTTGTATTTAATGACTCCCGATGAAACTGATCAATCATACAGACGGTCAATGAAGAATGAAATTGTTTTGTGTCTTTCCCCTATTGGTCCAACATATTCTATTTTGACAGTGAGTCATATTTTGGTGGATTGTCCTCACCTTCATCTCACACACATATTCCGATGTATAATCCCATGATGCCAATGAACTGATGACACTGCACAGTTAGAGTTCAGTAATGTACTATCACACATCTTGCTAGAAGTAGCCCGCGAATTGTTGGAAATTATTGCTACTCATTTTACCAAAATTGCTAATCATTGTTTAACATTGGTTAGCAATTTGCTAGTTAAGTGAAAAAAATATTTTGTGCCTTGTATATATGATTAAAAATAATATTAAAAAAGTAAAATAACCACAGTGTGACTTCCAAAAGCCGACATTTACTTTTATGCTGGATGGGGTCGTTAAATAAATAAATATTGTCTTTGAAGACTATGTTTCGCAAACTGCTTATGTCCCCGACACCTATTAGCCAATGAATAAATAATATGCTCAGTGACGGATTTACATATGGACTGAGCCGACTGCTGTAGCACTGGGCCTCATACTCTAAAATACTCTTAGAGGGCATCGGCCTTCTGTTTCTCGTGATCATATGCTATTAAATTTGGACGCCCAAGGTCTCTTAGCCCAGGGCCTCCAGTAGCTTTAATCAGACACTGAATATGTTGGGGTGTCAAACAAACAATCTTTTTCCTCTTCTTTTTCTTATATTTTTTTCTTATTATTATTTATTTGTTTATTTTTTGCATGCTATATATTTTGTAAAAACAATAAAGTACAAATTACGCATGACCATATATAACTTGCTTTTCGCGAGCCTCTGACATTAGTGTTTGGAAAGTAATTTATGAGTGCTTACTATTAATGATTTGTTAAAATATAATTTGACTTAAATTTAGATGCAGTTACTTTTGTTAATGATTCATTTAATTAAGAAACAATCTTTTAAATATTTTTCGGTACGGGGGGGGGGGTGTTTAGCTAGGTGTTATAATCAGCGAACAAATGACCAGAGCACTGGTGTAGCTTGGGTATTTTTTTCTAGTGAGGCAATGCTAGTTATTTCTCATATTTTAATCAACTTTTATATGAATCATATTAATTTTTGTTCAGCAAATAAATCTAGTGAGGCAGTTGCCTCATTGCCTCAGTGGAAGCTACGACACTGGAGAGAAAGAAACCATGTCGAAATTACGAAATGTACTCAAAAAAGGTTCTTTATAACAAAGCATTGTATAAATTTAACATACTGTATATTAATTCAGCGCATTAAAGTACAAATTCCTCCTATGAAAGTTAATTTTGTTTAATTACACGCACTTCAGTTCTCCAAGTACGTTTGTTATCATCTCTAATTTGTGCTGACAAGCTCAGTAGAGATAGAAATCTGATTAAAGAATGATAACATCAAATAAAGCTTATTGTTGCTATGTCATCTGAGCATCAGCGTTCTTTATCTGCCCTGTAAATTCCGCCCTAACACAGCGCACGTTCTTTACGCAGTTTGCTCCGTTTGGACATTGGACTGATTGTTATAGAGGATATAAAGCAGTGAGCTGGACCAAGAGTCAGAAAGCTGAGTGAAATCATCCCTAGCACGATGAAGTCCTTGAGACTTCTGGTCCTCCTTGCCTTACTGGCTTGGGTTCACGCAGGTAAGTCTTTGACATCAATTTATTTGATACATTTACAACTTGTTTAATGTGAACTAAATATCTTGTTCTTAAACAGATACTGTTTCATATAATTATAAAACATTTGGTATAATTTAGTATGAACCTTTCAATAAAGAAATAAATCTCTTTGATGTATAGCAATTGTTTAAGTTTTAAAATAATGAATAATTTTTTGTGTATTTTTATTTCAAGTCCTTATTTTAAGTTTATTATTTGGATGTTTATAATGTCGGTAACATTTCTAATTCTGTAGATATATACATGTATGTACATAGAAAAAATATGAAAGCAACTTAATTTACTATTTGGAATAGTTATTTCAAATCTTGGAATAGTTATTTCAAATTTTTCAAATTAATTTATTATTAAGAAGTGTTTAATAATAACAGTAATATTATATTTACTTACTTAGAAGCAACTATTTTATATAGAAAAAAAAATTGTGCGCTTTTAAAGTACTGAAAATATTTCGATTTTTTTAAAATAATGAATCAAACGATTATTTGAAATATGGTGTAAAATCAATTTATTGTTTGGAATTATCTAATTTAGATTTTTACATTATGCAACAAGATGTCATTATTAATATTATTATTTTAGAAACTATTGTTTTTTATTTTAAAAAATGTTTTAAAATTTTCTAATAGTTTAAACATTCGTATTGTTTTAAAATATGAACTTTTTAATAAAGAATAGAACTTCTTTTGATTATTTTGAATAATATGTGGGTTTTATGGTTTTGTGTGTGTTATTGTTTTTTTCTATTCTTTATTTATTTTTATTTTTTTGAATTTTTTTTTTTGATTGTCGATAGTATCCAAAACCATTCCTTTGAAAAATGGAAAAAAAAAGATAGTTGTCTAATGACAGCATGCATATTAAACAAAAAGTATTTCTTTTGAGATATTACAGAATTTCGAATTTATATTTTAATTATATAAAAAAAATGAATGTTATTCATTTTATAGTACGTTGTTCTTTTTATATATATATTTAAAATGGAAATTTTAATTTTTATTATTTAGTCTTATTTATTGTAAACCAGTTACTGTATGTTTAAGAAGTTATGACAAATTCATAATATATATTTATTTCTTATTGTGAATTTTTTTTTTGAAACAAAAACCCTGGTGTGACTCTCGCCGTAATCACTTTTCATAAAAGAAAATAATTTCATTTATTATTTGAAATAATGTATTTAACATCTTACCTTGCTTTTAGAAAATTGTGATTACTTTTTCTTTAAAAGAAAGTTTGACTTAATATATTTTAATTCACAACTACTAGTAACAATAAATAAATTACTTAATAATCAAATGTGTATTATATGATAGCTTTCATTTATAATTACTAATATTTTTTAAAGTACGTATATTTTTAATAAACAATAGTTATATATATATATTTTTTTTTTTTTTACATGTTGTTCAGGGCCAGCCCAAGAGGAGTGGAGGGGCTGAGGGGCCTTTCCCGTGCACCTCACCCCCCCCCCCCCAATATTCTGCGGTGCCCTTTTTGTGACAATATTTACATTTATTACGTTGTAGGCGCCCTTTAAAGGGCGCCCCTATTCAGTCTTGCCCCGTCCGCCCAATATATTTAAATGGCTGCACCGGTACTGATGTTGTTCATCTGGTTTATTCTGTTATTTAATTTTTGACTGAAACTTAATTTTTTTAATTGTAGACATCTACACACTGTTCATTGTATATTAGGTATTTATTGAAAATTAATTTTATATTTCATTTTCTCAGGTCCAATTAATGTGCGCTTCGGAGATGATAGCACTTCATGCGCAAGACGGTGCACAGGTAAACCAACAACGTTTTTCATTTCTTTTAGTTTGATTGATTGAAATATATTTTATTGCATATGAATTATACACAAAACGATTGGGCACAAGTTATCCAACTTACAAGGCCCTCTTCTAGTTACGTAAAATAAAATAATAATAATGGTAGTACTGGCGACAACAATTGTTTTCTTCTTAACGGTGAAAATTCTAATAAAAAGGAAAACAAAGGTAAGTGCATCAGTGCTATAAATATGAGATACGATATAGTTTAAGGAAGAAAAAGGTAAGAATAAAATAGTAAATAAAAAAGTTTAATAATATATTTATTTTATTATTAATTTAATCTTTCTAACTCAGTTTTATTTTTTATATGTTTTTGGTTCCATCGTTGCACGTACAAAAACTCTTGAAAAATTATAGATATATCTTATTGAGTAAAGTTACCAAATTCTTATTTTTATTTATAAAAATGTATTATTGCACGCTATGAAAAATACATTCATATAAAAATATAATATAATTATATTTGGATTTCATTTCTTACTAGTATTTTTATTTTATTTCGAAAGTAAACTTAACTTTAATATTTGTAAGGTAATATCTTAGGTATCCAACTCAAGCATGGTCAAAATATAATAATATTACTTTCCTTAGCATCCAACAAGTTCAGATATATCCCAGGAGTGACGTATGAACATGAATACCACGTGACGACGGAAACGCTTATGGAAGGAGCCAATGGCGAGAAGGCAGTGATAGAAATCAAAGCACTAGCCGACATCGAGGCTCTTTCCAAATGTGATTTCGCACTTCGGGTAAAATGAAAATTACTTTGCCCTACAACACAACATATAATTCAAACTTGTTTGATTTTATAAAAATAGTCATGAATTCCTCTTGATGTATATAATTTTTTTATTATTTTTATTTTATGATTCACTTTCCTCTCAGATATTTATTAAATCAGTCTCTAATTTAGTTTTGTAAATGCGAAATGCACACACAGTCCTTTGCTACCAGCTTGATTAAGAAACTAAACAACAGAGTTTACTCCATTAAAAACTGAAAAAGCACACATAAAAACCTGCCCTAATGTTGTAGTGGTTAGGATTGGTAGATGCTGGGATTTAAGGCATGGGGCTTTAATGTCGATACCTACAAAGCTCAATAGGTTGGTGTACACCAAATGCACCGACCAGTGGTCCACAACTAGTTTATCAAAAGCGGTGGTATGTGCTGTCCTGTCTGTGGAAAAGAGCATCCTTTGCTGTTGATCAGAAAGAGTAGGCTATTCGTGGTAGCGGATCTCCTCCTATGACCATATGTCTGACACACAATAGTCGCTGAATAAAATGTGCTGGGGTGTCGTTAAATAACCAGTCTCTTCCTTTAATATAAAACAAAAAAATAACCATTTCATATTCTGTTTGTAGCTGAGAGATGTCAAGTTGTTCGACTCATCTCAACGAGATCTGACTTTCGTTGATAATGGTGGCAGATTCAGACGAGTCTTGGAACGCTATCCACTGCGCTTCTCCTACCAAGATGGCGTCATCGAGGACTTGTGTCCTGCAAACGACGAAGAACCATGGGCGCTCAACATCAAGAAAGGTGTTCTGACGATCCTACAGAACTCTATGAGCGATATAGACCGAGACGAAACTGTGAAAGAGGTAACGCATCTCTTAATGTTGTATTAAAACTATAGAATGTTTTATATTGTTGTGTTTGTTAGACGAGGCACCATGTATATTGATCTCTAAGAATAGCTAATGTTTCTCTACTAGCTGTTGTTTGCATAGGTTTATTTGTTTTACTTTAACACAAATCTATAATTGTAAGGTATTGTAATCTTCGCTATACGTACAAACAAAATATACAAAATACAATTCCTTAACACGAATCATAAAATGTTTATAGATAACTAATGTTTTATTTTTTTATTATTTTTTAAAATTGTTATTATTATTATTATTATTTTATAATGAAATTTGGAATTAAAGTATAATGAAGAAGAGATGTTGGGGTTATTGTAACATTTGAGTCTTTCGTTAAGTGATTTGGAAGTGAGAAATAGACAAACAACTGTCAGATAGTTTTGTTTCTAAAATATATTTTAGTCAAATCTTTCTTTTAAAATACTAATTTAGATTTTTATATTACATAGGCATTTATTATCATATACTTTCAGAATTTTGGCGATTCGTTTACTTCCTTCTGAAGTTAGTACATTGTAATGCTAATAAAATGTCTATACAAATAATGGTCTATTTTATGTATTTATTTAGACTGATGTCACTGGGAACTGTGTCACAGACTACAGAGTAACTGAAAGAGGGTGGTACTCGACAACAGTGAAGAAAACCAAAGACCTGCTCAGTTGCACTGGTCGTCATGGATACCAGAGTGCCATGCATGCCATTCCTTACAGAGTTCCGTCAGTAAGTCACACATGTCATCCATATTTATGAAATAGGAATTTTTAAATTAGTCACATATTTGTAGTTATGATTTGTCTTTTACAAAACAAAAATACGTGACGGGTATTCCCCCCATTAGCCGTTCTCTTGAAACGTCTGAATATTTTTGTAACTGCAAAACATTTTTTGAAATTGGAAGAATTCTAATTTTTAAATGTGTAAAAAAAATCGATCGACTCGGCATGGAATTCCTTGTACCATGGTTCAGTTAAAACGAATTGCGTGATATGAAAGCGAAATCTAGTATCACAAATGCATGTAAGTTTCATTCGTAATCAATATTTAGAGCACAAAGCCCCTTAAATTCTGTGGGACTATGGCTTTAAAGAAAATCTAATTTAAAAAAGTCCGCTCTAAGCCAACCTAATCATACAGCATGCAGTTAACTTTAGAAATGACATCTATTTTCTTTTTTTATGACACCACTAGAGCACACTGATTTGTTGATCATCGGCTGTTGGATGTCAAATATTTGGTAATTTTGACACGTAGTCAAGTTTGAATCAGCCTCAAATGGGTTTTGAACCACCATCTTGACTTATTCTATACAACAAATTTTATTATGTGCAAAGACGGGAATTTTGTTACAAAACATTTTAATGTTAAGGATAAAAAAAAGACTATTCTTATAAAATACAGATGGTGATACATTGGAATTTGGGATATGGTCAGCACTTTTTGCAGTCATGCATGCCATGTTGATTTACTAGAAATACAATAACATAATTTCAATATAAATAATAACTTGTAAATGATTCAAAACTGAAGATAACTAAGTTGGGTATGGTAAATACTGAATGAAAGACGTAACACATGATATGAAAAATGTTTAGTTTATGTTAATAAAAAGAACAACTTAATATTTCAGTGTCCAACTTGTAAACACAGAACCTTGTCTTTCTTTCAAATACAAAGTGATAATTAACTATCTTAGATGCACGTATAGAATGAATGGAAAATGGTATTTCAGGTTTATGAATGGTGTTGTCCAAATGTTGATATGAAGGGTTGCTGTCCACGATTTGAACGAGGCAGATCCTCCAACTTAATTTCGTCTGGTTCCACATGTCTCTCGTAATCAGGTGATGGTTCTTCAAACGTCTGGAACCTAGAAATCAAAATAACTGTTTAGAGAAACACCATATACAAAATCAATGATGTCTATGTAGGTTCTTCAAACATCTGCAACCTAGAAATTAAAATAACTGTTTAAATAAACGCCACATACAAAATCAATGATGTCTATGTAGGTTCTTCAAATGTCTGGAACCAAGAAATCAAAATAACTTTAGAGAAATTGCTATGTAGGTTCTTTAAATCACTTGAAACTAGAAATCAAAATAACTTTAGAAAAATGCCACAAACAAAATCAATGATGTCTATGTAGGTTCTTCAAATGTCTGGAACCTAGAAATCAAAATAATTGTTTAGAGAAATGTCTATGTAGATTCTTTAAATCACTTAAACCTAGAAATCAATATAACCGTTTAGAAAATGCCACATACAAAATCAATGATGTCTATGTAGGTTCTTCAAAAGTCTGGAACCTGGAAATCAAATTAACTTTAGAGAAATGTCTATGTAGGTTCTTTAAATCACTTGAACCTAGAAATCAAAATAACTTTAGAGAAACGCTTTATATACAAAATCAATGATATTTATGTAGTTCTGATGTATACATGTATCTCGATCAAATATTGTAGTAAGTTATAAGAAGATTATACTATGATCCATCTTTCCATGTAAAAACATAAATTTGAACCAAAGTGCTTACAACCTTCTTACTTTAACCCCTTGAAATATACATATTATGTACACACAGACACACACATACAGACACACACACACATACAGACAGACACACACACAGACACACACATACAGACACACACACACGGACACACACACACATACAGACACACACGCACACACATACACGCACACACATACACACACATACATACACACACATACAGACACACACACACAGACACACATACAGACGCACACATACACGCACACACATACAGACACACACACATACAAACACACATACACACACATACAGACACACACACACACATACAGACATACATACAGACACACATACAGACACACACACATACAGACACACACATACAGACACACACACATACAGACACACACACATACAGACACACACACATACAGACACGTGTCATGGCCGTAGCCAGCTATGGGGCAACCGGGGCCTCCAGCCCCGGTAGTTTTTTGGGTATTTTGTTTTTTTTGATTAATGAATACACTAAATGACCGACGGGGCTTGAGAGCCCTATTGTCAGTACAAATTATCATGTTCTCGCCCCGG
>JAULBS010116559.1:0-10599 GCA_032355785.1 Symmetromphalus regularis | reverse complement strand
CCCCCCCCCCCCCCCCCCCCCCCCCCCCCGCCTTCCTGTGTCAGTGATTAAGGTGACCATTGTAGTCAGGTGGTTGATTAATGCAGCATGAACAAGTTTAACTGTAAAAAAAATTGGGGGGTGGGGTGGGGCGGTTTTATATATATATATATATATTTATATATATATTTACGGGAAGGTGGGCCCGTAGGAGTAGGAGCAGGAGGACCTGGGGGCTCAGCCCCCCCTCCTTTTCGCCAGTTTTAATTTCGTGTATGAATTCGCGGTTACGCGCTGCACTTTTTATACACCCATAATAAATAATTAGCCTCCACACTATGAAAATCCGTCCGACGCGCATGGAAGGGGCTTGTTCTAGAGATGTTCACGAAAGACACATGTTATAAGCAAAACCATCAGTCCTTTTGTTATGAAGTCAATATTTCGAGTGTGCGATCTTGCTCATTTGGTAGAGCGCTTGCCTTTGATGCTTTGGTCGTAGGATCGGACCCTCTTGGTGGATTCATTTTCTGTTTTTCCTGTTCCAACCAGCGCTTTACAACTGATGTGTGCTTCCTGTCTACTGCTACAAATGGAAAACTGTAGCAGGTTTCTTCTGATGACTATGTTTCAGAATTAACCAAATTTTGACATTCAATATCCGATGATTAAGAAATCAATGTGTTCATGTGATGATGTTAAAAGATGTTTCAATACTTGATAGGATTGATAGGAATCTGGAGCGGGATGTAGCTCAAACGGTAGAGTGTCCGCCTGTGAAGCTGTCGGTCATCGGATCGATCCTTCTCAGTGGACCCATCTGTAGATTGTGCTATTTTCCGTTACAACCAGTGGTCCACAACTGGTTTATCAAAGGCAGTGGTATGTGTTGTCCTATTTGTGGGGTGGTGCTTATGAAGGCCCTTGCTGCTTATCGGAAAGTGTAGCCTATGTGGTGGTAGGGTTTTTCCTCTAAATAAGTATGTCAGAATGACCATAATGATTGACGTCCAATAGCTGATGAAAAGATAAAAATCAATGTGCTCTAGATGCATCGTTAAATAAAACAAACTTTTCTTTATGATAGGAGTCGAGCAGGATGAGGTCGCGTGACTTGTTACGTTTTCGTGGGTGTCATTTTGAAGACATAAACTTCTCACCAACAGAACTTTACAACATATTTATTTTACAATTACATGGTTTCAGATTTCCTTTTAATGTTTAATGCAACCACAGTACTCACTATACAAAGGTCTATGCAATTACTGCACACTCATACAATCTACGTTCTTCAGGTGTTGATGTAGAAAGCAATAACTTGCCTCGAAATGTCACCCTGTGTACGGATTCCATTCATGCAACATTAAAAAATTAAACTTTTTACTAACTTCTAAAATAACATTTTTAAAAATACTTTAATAACATAGTCGTCTAAAGAAAAACAGTTAGCTTTAACTGTTGAATAGCGTCAACATAAAGTGAGAGATATGATTGGGTCAGTATTAAGTGAGAGATATGATTGGGTCAGTATTATGTGAGATATATGATTGGGTCAACATAAAGTGAGAGATATGATTGGGTCAGTATTAAGTGAGAGATATGATTGGGTCATCATTAACTGATAGGAATGATTGGGTCAGCATTAAGTGAGAGATATGATTGGGTCAACATTAAGTGAGAAATATGATTGGGTCAATATTAAGTGAGAGATATGATTGGGTCAGTATTAAGTGAGAGATATGATTGGGTCAGCATTAAGTGAGAGATATGATTGTGTCAGTATTACATGAGAGATATGATTGGGTCAACATTAAGTGAGAGATATGATTGGGTCAACTCTAATAATATGATATAACAACCACCTATAGGACTTATTAAAATTGCTTGTTATTTTCTTGTGTTTTTATATATAGGTTGATATACATGAATCTATTTATAGAACTGATACATTTAAAATGACGTTCATAGACGGTTGTTATATACAATTGGCTGTAAGACCAGTTTTAACTATTAGAAAATATATAACAGTAGCAATTGAAACTATTTAAGATGCGTTTTAATATACATGTATTAGATCAGCAGATTTAGGACCGTAAATATTTTACTTTTTCGTGCACCATTTATGATAATTCTTGTTCCGGTTACACATTTACGACAATTATACCTAATGTTGTAATAAAATTATGTGCTATACTGTCCATGACAAAGTAAATAAAATATATATTTTACTTTTAATCGAAAAGAGTATCTTGTTTAACGCCGGTGTGTTTACTAATCCATATGACTGGCCCCTAATAAACGCTATTTTTAAATGGTCTATGTTTATTAATTAAAGATTTCTTTTCTTTTTCTTTCCTTAAAGCTGCAGTGTTATAGTTTTAAAAATGTTTTATCATAAGACCTATTTATATATGTGTTGTTTAGTATACGTCATGCATAATTCTGGTATTGCGCCTTTGAAAGCCAATTTTAAAACATCATCATGGCTGTGCAGTTTCGACATATAAACGTATACTATTAGCCACACAATTATTATCAAATTAATATGTGTTGCTGTCCACTCCAAATGTTTCATCTATTATTTTGCCATTATTTTGGTATTTGACGAAGATGACTATATTAATGTATGTTTCCGCTATTGGTAATTTTATTGTATTTTTCGCGAGGTTGTAATTGGTTCTAAACTGTCGTAATAAATGTCCCAATAAAACTGTTAGTTTATTTATAGACAGTCACTTTTACTTCTAAAATATTTATATAAGTTTGTAAAGCACTGTTTGTGGACCAAAGTACTTCAAGTGAACGTGTTTTCTTTTCTTTCCTTTCTTTCTTTCTTTAATTCTTTTTTTTAATTTGATTTTAATTTGTTTTTTATTAAAGAAAACATGTACAAATATACACATATAACAATTATTTAAAACAACAATAAATCTAAAATAAATGTTCATGATAATCAGAATATAATATATATAACACTAACATAATTAACCTGCCAAAGGGGCTAACTAGACTAAGGCCTTCCTTTTTTTTTTTTCATTTTTAGATTTCTATGTTGAGAGGCCCCCGAACATGTAGTGCTCCAGCCCCCCCATCCCCCCACCCCAATGTCTAAGTCGTCCCTATATAAATATATTTCAAATACTCTGTAATTAATATAATGCACAATAGTTTTAAATCTAATTTATATCCTTTGCCTGTCATATACATTCTCCTAAACATAGCCAAACGGTCAACGCCTATTATTAATTCAAATAATTGGCTCTTCTTAATATTTTTTTAAACAAGGCCAGAAAGTAACCATGATTGAAAAATCAGTAAGAAAAACCCTCTGAAAAGATCAATTAAAATATCTGATAGAAATTAATGTAAATTATTCAGTTCTTTGCACCATGAAATATGTTGGAAACATTTTGTTTCATTTTTATATATCTACCATAAAGGTATATTAATATTTTTTATTTTATATAACTTTTAATTAGTCCACGCAATAGTGTATGCAACTTTAAAATTAATATCCTATAACGTCAGCATTTTTAGAAATATTAAACATATTTTTTCCAAATATTACTCCATTTTAATCTCAAAAGGAAACTGATTCCAATATTCAATAGAAGTAGGTTCTTTAAAAACAAATGATCGCATTAAATCATATGTTTTTAGTATTTAATTCAAAATATATTTATTTTAACTAATCAAAATGATACTGAGAGCTAATGGGTCTCTCAGGATGTCAAGTATCTTCACTGATAACATTGTTCCATTGTTCAGGCTTGGAAAATAAACAATATCATATACTGTACATAGTAATCCCAGCAAAACTAGAAACCAAAAACGCAAACATAGACTGCAAACAAAAGTAATGTATACTCATCCAAACAAATTAAGGACCACTTACAATTGTTGGGGGGGGGGGTCTGTGTTTTTTTTTTTAATTATTATTATTATTTTTTTTTTATTTTTTTTTATTTTTTTTTTTTAATTATCCAAAAATTTGAACACAATTTTTTTTTGATTTGCAATTAGTTTAACCTAAAGTAAATGGCGCTGCAGCTATGTAACCCTCCCCGTTATTTCCACCAAAATGATGAAAGGTACCTGCGTATAAAATCAAAATAGGGTATGACGTCAGACATTATTTTAGACATTTGTCAATCCAACCGAACCTGTTCACTGCACATACGTTTACCACTTGGAGATCCGAAAAACTAAACTATCAAGTTCAGACTTCTATATTTGTACTAGACAGAGCCCAAGGGATGTATCTTAAGCCATAAAATATGTATTCTTTAATCACAAAAGTAAAGTAAAGTTTGTTTTATTTAACGACGCCTCTAGACTTTTATCTTATGATTGGCTATTGGACGTCAATCATGTGGTCATTCTGACATATGTATTTTGAAGAAACACGCTGCCGCCACATAGGTTTCTCTTTCCGATAAGCAGCAAGGGGTCTTTTATAAGCACCGTCCCACAGACAGGACAGGTACATACAACGGCCTTGATGAACAAGTTGTGGACCACTGGTTGGAACGCAAAATAGCCCAAACTGTAAATGGGTCCACTGAGAAGGATCGATCCGACGACCGAACAGTTCACTCTTAATAATTGCCAAACAGTAATGGTATGTGGGGTTCGCGAAAGGTGGGATATTCTGATCAATTAATTTGTATTATATCTTTGAAAACGTACGTGTATGGTCAAAATAAAGACAAAAAAATGGTATTTGTATTATATTTGCATTTTATTCTTTCATTTTATTATAGGATTTCCCCTTTTTTATCTTTAATCCATCAAATCTCGCTTTGATCCCGAAGCATTGCTGATTATACGTCGTAAAGCCAGCTATTCGAACCGTTTCTATTTTTTTTTTTTTTTTGATACTTTTTTAAATGTTCAGACTAAGTCGAATTGACATACATCGGCAGTATCGAGAGAAACTCAATCGATAGTTCATATTTAATTAATCAGAGTGAATATCGAGTCTGTGTAGCGATTCACTGAACCAGAAAATCACTGCTGATCACTAACCTTTGATAAAGAACAATAAAATAGACAATTATTAACTAGAGAGTAATATCTGGACGCGTGGAAACCCATTCACCTCGATTATTTACTAACGATATTCTGTCATTATTTGCATAACATTATCGGTAAACGCATATAATTGAGGGGCGCTGAGGTCAGACGATTTGATACGTATAATGTGTTACAGGGTTTAAATATTTAAAACATTAATTAGGCCATGATAAATTAATTTTGTGTTTCGGTTCCCACAAAGTTTTAAAATCAATGAGAGAGGCAGAAAAACACAACACACGGTTTCTTTTTAAACACATTTCTTTTTAAACACATGCTTAAATACCACGAAATTGTACTCAAGAGAGAATGTGAAGGAGAGTTAAATTTTGTGTAAAAGCAGTGACGTGAAAACTTCAACGCATTCTTCAAAATATCCAAGTAATTTACTTCTAAATAGGTTGACATATAAAGCGTAAACAATTTTGATGCGATTATTGTAAGTTCTGGTTTTTCTTTAAAACTCGAGAAAAATATAATTTGCATATACGATTTGATACAAGTGTCACGGAAAATTAACGCGGGTGGACGACCCGAAACACAAAATTAATTTATGAGTGCCTTATTATCTAGTTTTATAGGCTAAAATCTTGTTTTGTTACAAGTGTCATATTTTGCTATTTTCACATATATCAATGATTAAAATATCCAAATAATCGATCCTTATAAATGTAATCGCCCATCTGCAATATAAACTTAACCAAAAAAGAAAGTAGTCCTTTATTTCATAAACATTCGTGCCAGAAATTTAGAAATTAGATAACCACATCATTTAGGAGGAGGTGTGTGTATTTGTGCCTGTGCCTGCGTGTGTGTGTGTGTGTGTGTGTGTGCGTGCGTGCGTGCGCGCAGTAATATTATAAGTCATGTACACATGCTGGTTTTCTATTATAGTGAAATGGCACATTATAAAACTTTCAGTATTTCAACATGCACACTTTCTTTTTTTTATTGAGTATAAAAAGTGTAATATTTCACACTCAACTTATTAAAGTGAGCAACCACACTGTCAAGCTTCTTGTCCATGATACAGGCACGGCGGAAGCAAATGACATTGCAGGGTTTGAAATTAAGAAAATATTTTCACTCGCCTGTGGGACTAGTAGCCTTAAAAAGTTACTCGTCCCTACAAAAAATCACTAGGACCCCATTTTAATTTTTAAGATTGGAAAATATCTACTGGCCCGGGGGACTAGCGTCAGTAAGCTTTTATTCGCCCTCAGCGAGGGGGCGAGCGTTGGTTACTATCTCTGTATTGGGTGGGGACTAACAGAAACATTGGGGGCTAACATATCAAGGCTCGAAGCGCCGAGTTTCAAGTGATAAGAGATTATGTTTGAATCAGAATTATTGGGGGGGGGGGCTACATTACCAAACCGCCACCACCCAAACGCACTGTTCCGCCGTGCCTGTGATAAATATAGTCCTCATTGTCATATGTTGTAATTTTAAGTATACTAGTAAATTGCTTTAATCGACAGCAATTTGTTTTGAATTTCAATGAGGTTATACTCTGTATTTCAACATAAACATTAGGACTGTCATAAAATGTCACAATGCTTGAAACGTTACAAGATTTATTAATATGTAAATGTCAAGGAATGGATTTAATTTTCCTTTTATAATTTCAAAAATACTGAAGGGGCAGTGCCACATTAACCCATGGCCGGGCCCCTAGGCTTTGAGGTACTTCGGGTCCCTATCTGGTAACAGTTCCTTAGTAAAAAAAAAAAAGACAGGCCCGTAGTACCTGCGGGGCCCTTAAGCTTCAACCTAGTCAGCCTTATGGATAACACGGCAATGTGAGGAGGCGTTTATGGAAATAAAATATAATAAGCAACTATAGGATATCAGAATGTTTGAACTATTTATACTATTAATTAATTTATATTTTTCGTAATAGTTAAATTTCACTTCCCTGATCACGAAAATGCCCCTACAAGCTTTCTACTAATCGAGAATTACAGGATATTAAACCACATTTAATATCAAACCACATTTAATATCAAGTTCATGTCCCGAGTAAAATAATTTTAATTTCAAATTTGACATGAAAAGAAATTAAGGTTAATGTGATATTTATTATCTAACATCGATTTTATTACTCAATATCAAGTTTAATAACGGTTCTTTCGCCTTTTAAATAGTATAGCTAGAAATAGCGTCCATGTTTAAATAGTATAGCTAGAAATAGCGTCCATGTTTAAATAGTATAGCTAGAAATAGCGTCCATGTTCATTGCAATGACGTCCATGTTTAAATAGTATAGCTAGAAATAGCGCCCATGTTCATTACAATGACGTCCATGTTTAAATAGTATAGCTAGAAATAGCGTCCATGTTTAAATAGTATAGCTAGAAATAGCGCCCATGTTCATTACAATGACGTCGCGTTATTAGTAACGTCCTTCGTGTATTGCTGACTCTGTCCAGTCACATTATTTATAAGTTACTTTTCTCTGAGATATATCACTGATATGTAACAGCAGGCGCGGATGCAGGATTTCTGAAAAGGGAGGGGGCGGTGGGGGTGGTCCAAATGTGATGGGTGAATAGGACTGGGGGAAAATGGTTAATTTTCACGCCCTTCCACTCGGATTATATATATTAATTTTGTTTTAAATTCTCGAAAAGGGCGTCTGGACCTCTGGAACCCCTCTGGATCCGCTATTGATCAGTATCATTTACGTCATACCTTATGATATTAATCGGGATTTTCTCTCACCTAATAGCCAATATACCGGGGTGTCGTTAAACAAACATTAATTTCCTTTCTACATTTAATAGTCGATGGTTGAACAAGTGTTGTTAAACATGTACTTATTCTCTTTTAACTCCTAATAGTTGGCGACTAAACAGTATACTTGGGTGTCGTTAAACAATCATTTATTTCCTTTCTAAACTAAATAGCTAATAATTAAACCAAGTCCATGGGTGCTGTAAAACACACATTATTTTCCTTTTTACACCTTATAGTCGATAATTAAACAATGCGCTAGGGTGTCATTAACTATAGTTTGTCTTCTATTTTATTTGCTTAACATACATGACGTCATCAGTTTATATATATAGTTTGCACCGAGAAACTTCTCTTATCAAACATGGTATGATAAAAACATATAATTAATTTTATTGTTTCTAATTATGTTTCTAATTATGTGTTTTTTCAAAAGTTATTTTGTGTTGTTCTTTGTTTTGTTTTGCTGTTGTTGTTTGTTTTTTGTTTGTTTTGGGTTTTTTTTTTTTTTTAGGAAGGGGTGTTTTATTTAAAAAAAAAAAAAATTGTCAGATTATTTTATGTTTTTGTTGGATACTGATCTCACATATTAACATACTCATTGTGGATCTAGTGGTCAGGGGCCCATCCCCCTCCTAAATTTAGCGATTTAAAAACAAACCTTTAATTTATTTTATTCATTTTTTTTATTATTATTTTTTTTAACGTTAAAGAATCCGAGAATTCTTTAGCCCCCCCAACCTCCAACCCCACACCAAAAAAAACAAACAAACCACAAATGGATTTTTCTGACTCTGCTACTCATACCATATATAATATATGATTTCTTTCTTGAATTTTGGCTCATTCGATTCACTTGTGATTATATTTCAAAAGAAATATATTTTAATCGGAGCAGAGCCTTTAAATATTTAAAGTATTATCGATCATATGACGTATGTGTTTTGCTATACGTTTATTACATCGTTTACTGGTGCGGTTTCTTGTCAACACAGTTTTACAATGACAAGACAACAAAACATTAAAAGCCTATTTAATTATTTAATCATTCTGTTCGTCGTCTTGGTATATTAACTCAAGTTTGCCAGTTCAGTATGTATATAGACAGGGCTGAATTTATAAGGATTTAAAGGGGGCAATTTTTCCGGGTCCTTTGCCAGAGGGGCCCCCAGACTAAGGATTTTCTTTACAAAAAATTATAAAGTTAGTTATATTCATTCATTTTAGTCCATTTCTTTTATTTGTCATGTAATTTAATTTCTACAAAATAAACCAGTTTATATAAATGTATAAATATCAGTATGAATATCTATAAACAATTGTTTTAACAGAAATATTTACACATTTATATATTAAATTATATAGCAAATTAATTCTGGTGTCTGACCTCATGGACTAGACTACAAGATTGTTGAATGAGTTCTCCAGTACAAAAGAAACCAATGTATATGTATGAATACATTTTAAAATATTATTTAAATAGAACTATTTACACATTTATATATCAAACGATATAGCAAATTAATTCTGGTGTCTGACCTTATGGACTAGACCACAAGACAGTTGAACGAGTTCTCCCACGAGAAGATGGTATGGGAGTAATTACTACCATAGTTCATCTACTCCTGGGCTACGGGATGAATCGACTTGGGCGATTTAATTAAATGATTTCCTTGTGTTATCGAACTGTGCCGATCTTCACGAATGTATAATGACAAGTCTAAATAAAAACAATGATATTGATCAGGCCCTTTTGAAGTAATAAATGGAGGACAAGCCAAAGAGCCGCGAACAACTGGCGAAATGATGTTGGTGGACACTAAAATATGCCCGCTTATACATAAAGAATGAGAAACATTCAGGAGATGTGCATAAAGAATATTGCCGAATTCTTATTAAATGAAGAAAGTGCTCGGATGGTACTGCTCACGAGAAATTAAACTATGTTGAGGTTCACTTTTATACCGTTCATGTGGTTGAGGGAAAAGTTAAGAAATTATGTTTTTACTGGAATTAAGTGATCTCCCTTTTTAGTTTTTTATTGTTGCTTTATTATTTTTCTTACATAATGCAAAGGCTTTTTTGTTTGTTTGTTTGTTTGTTTGTTGTTGTTGTTGTTGTTGTTGGGTTTGTTATATATTTTTTTATTTTTTATTGGGGGGGTAGGGAGGGGATTCTTCTTTTATTAAATCCCACCTTTATCGAGACTTATATGTTAAGGAATAATCTAAATATATACTAGTATATAATAATTTAAAAGTCAATACATTTTGTGTTGAGTGAGAACTGGGTATTTTAAAGTATGTTTTGTAGTAGTAGTAGGTGTTTTTTTACTGAGTGCATTGATAATTTAGTAGTCTAATGATCATAATTTTGTAGATAGCATATTAATAGAGTATTAGTTTCTCAAGAAATGTCTTCTTATGAAATCTCGGGATATAATTTTGATCAATTTCGACTTTAGAATAGTCCTTCTTCTCTTTCTACGACACATTTAGAAAACTACAATTTTATCACAGTCACAACCATTAATATATCATGCAGATTAAGGTTCTCTTAGTACACACTGTTTTATATTTTATCATCGGTTATTGGACATCAATCATATGGTTATTCTGACATATGTATTTAAAAGAAACCCGCTGCCGCCACATAGGCTACTCTTTCCGATAAGCAGCTAGGGGTCTTTTATATGCACCGTCCCACAGACAGGACAGTACATACCACGGTCTTTGATGAACCAGTTGTGGACCTCTGGCTGGAACGGAAAATATTATAGTATTTACAGTTAAGATGTTATAATATATA
>JAULBS010116548.1:0-14567 GCA_032355785.1 Symmetromphalus regularis | reverse complement strand
CATGCTTGTATCAACATTTGAAAGATTCAAATAAAAACATTGCCTGTTATCTGCTGAACCAAAGTACAAATATCCGCCATATTGGATTTGACCTAATTTTACCTATTTCCAATTGGTTGATTTTGATAGATTTTTAGTATGTTATTTATGTACCCGAGAACGAACCTAAAACACCTCAGGTTGTCAACTGATATGATCTAGAAGTAACTGCAGCCACAACGATGCAATTCAGCCTCAAGACGAAAGTCCTTTTTGGAATAAAGTTTTAAAAAACTCGATTTTTTTATTGAAAGGTAAATCAATGTATTTGATTATCTTTTCAGTGGATGGTTAATTAATTGCTTTGTGTTTATGTTTATGTTTTCAGATGAAGATCTTACTCTTGGGTGTTATAATTGTTAGTGTGATGGTGTCAGCTGAGGACGGTGTGTTTAAAAGAAGTGGTCAGTTCTGTTCTTTACTTTTAATTACGTTTCTAATATACATCACAGCGTTTATGCATTTGTGGTAGCTAGGCTTGGGGAATACAGGTATAAAATCAATGTTGATTCTTGAACGAAACTGTGATACTAAGTCTCCAATTTTTAACGTGTTGCATCTGGTTTCTAAATATAATTTATATGATGTTATAGATAACTATATATGTAATTCTTATTTTAGTAAACACATATGGTCTCAAACTGTTAAAGAAAGAAACATGAAAGAGAACTAAAATATAACTATCTTTCACGTGACAAGATCTAATGAACACAGACTTTGGAAACTTGCTTTAGATACAAGAGAACATTTTTATGACATTGCTAGACTTATAAGTGTTGGTTCATTATCTATAGTCAGCTGAATGTTTATATGGAACAATTGTTCATGATATAATAAAACAAAATTATGTTCATGTATTGCCAGCTAAATCTAAAAGAAAGATATATTTTGTTTAATAATATATGTGATTTAATTGATGTTGAATTATTTGTAAAATTATGGTCAGATGAAGATATATTTTATCGTTTTAACTAGGAGGATTACAAGATAATTGTCAACATTCTCTAGAGTATAGTATTTAGTAAAATCTCATGCTAATAACTGGGTATATAACAAGAAAATGCTATTTATTATCAGTGTATAATTAATATTTATTATTTCAGTATTGTACATATTCTTATAATTATTACATGTATAGCGCAAGGTATTTATCGTGAAATCTTGTTATTATATATTGTGAATTTAAAAGAAGCCACATCAATATTTTGGTTTGAAATAACTCCATATTTGAGAAGCGTATAAGTATTGACAAGGATAATAATAATAATAAATAATAATTTAATAAAATAACAATAATAAATAAAAAATGCAACATAACAAATTAATAAAATTTAAAAATAATACAAAAAATAAAAAGCATAAAAAATAAATAAATAAAGTTTAAAATAAACCCTACATGGACTCTACAGCATTTGTGGGATTAGCATTTTGTCAAGATGACATTATTTGCATTGCTCCATTAACCCATCGACTCATCTCATCAGAGGATGCCCAATACATGTACGGATTGTTGATCTTTGGAATGTCAGATTTAATATGTAAATATCATAGTTTGACAAGGTAGCAGTCTTCAAGAAAGTGTGTTGAAATGTGATATGCATACCATCAGTTCCATATATCGCAATCCCTCATTACGTTATTCGTCACAGTCCGTGATTATGAACAATAATATTTAATGTTAATACTATAAATGTTATTGTTCATAATCATGGACTCTGGCACATAGAGAATACATTACTTTCAATGAAATCAGAAGAAAAAAAATGAATAGGGAAATTTCTCATATTTCTATTGAAAGATAAACAGTACAAACTCTAATTAAAGTTAATAATTTAGAATGTCCAATAACTAAACCTCACAGATACAATACCAATATTCTTCTATCAAGATATTATATAATTATATTGTATTTCGTGTTATTTATGTATTTATTATTATTATTATTGTGTGTGGGTTTTTTTTAAAATTAACAATGACACCACGATTTGAGTAGAAAATTAAGATAACAGCCATTTTAAAATATGTAATTAAATTATTGGACAAAATGTTATCACTTTAACAATAAAGTAAAACAAAATCTCATGCATTTATTATATATGAATAGTTTCAGATTGGACTAGCTGGTCAGTATGGAATAAATTCACTGCCTGCTCTGTAAGCTGTGGAGAGGGAATTAAAATACGTATAAGAAAGAGATCCTGTAAAAAAATAGATCCGTCATATGTAGGAAGAGTACAATGTACCGGCGAGCCCAACCAAAGAGAAACGAGCAAATGTCAGCAAGTTCCATGTCCAGGTAATACTATTAAAATCAAGTTTATGTAAAATCAAATGTCGAAACATTCGGTCAAATCAAGATCTATAATTAAAATATACAAACTATTTTAAGAATGTAAACTATACCCTGTTATATATACTGTTCAAAACAAGTTGGGTATATTCAAACATATAATTGTTTGTTTAAACTAGAACACATACAAATTCACTGATTTGGCAAGTTTACTTCTCAAAATCCTCTCGCTACCTAACACAGCGTACAAAGGTTGGAGGTGAGATATCAAGAACAGCGTACGAATTTAAATAATTAAATATTGATTAAAATCACGAAAACATCAATAAAATCAATACTCTGTTGGTATTAGAAAATGCTTATAATTCTGAAAGACTCGAAGTACCAAAGAACGAAACATTTCTTATTAACACTTGACTTTAACAGGTGTTACAAATAGTAAAACATTAAAGCTAGATCAATATTTTGTTTTTAAATAACTCCATATTTGAGAAGAGTATAAGTATTGACAAGGATAATAATAATAATTAAAAAAAAATATATATTAAAAAAAAAATCTTTTAATACAGCCCTCTACATTGCTACCGAAATTTTTTTAATTTGCCGAATGAAACATTTCATGCGATCGCCCATCTGGCGACCAAACTGAAGTATGTCAGTCAATTTGTGCCTGTCACCATAATACGTTAAAATTTGTAAATATAGAATAAATAAATGTAAGTTTTATTTCTATCTTTTATGATTGATCGTGTAATAATAATGAAAAAATGAATAATTGTGTACAAATAGCAGTTACTTCCCCTTTCGAATTTTCTTCATGTTTCAACCACATGGACGCATTTGTTTGTACCAAATCGTCGTTTATCCATTTTAGTAAAGAAAGGGAACTTGTATTTTCTCAAAAGTGGGAGGGATCGTATATGAGTTTTGGTTTTTATTTTGTTTTAAAAATATGTGATTTTCTTCGACGTCTTAACGTCACTAACCACGTGACATTAATGCTGTGTTGAAACACGGATCTGACATCACATATTTTAGCAGTATACCCAAATAACATGTACGTTGCTAAACGTTTTAGTTTCTAAGAATTCTATATTATAAACCGATATCATTTAATGACACATTTTGGCGACTTCAATCTCATAATTATTTCCGGTTATTTAGGTCATTCGGAACACGTCGGCCGATTACGGATTCTGGGCATTCAAAGTATTATTTGTAAATATTATTGGACACAATAATTTATCAATAAATTAAAACAAAATCACACCCGTTTGTTATATATGACTAGTTTCAGAGTGGACTAGCTGGACTGCCTGCTCTGTAAGCTGTGGAGAGGGAATCAAAATCCGTGAAAGAAACAGATCCTGTAGAAAAATAGATCCGTCATATGTAGGAAGAGTACAATGTACAGGCAATGCCAAACAAAGAGAAAAGAGCAAATGTCAGCAAGTTCCATGTCTAGGTAAAACGATTTAAATCAAATTTATGTAAAGTCAAATGTCAAAACATTTGGTCAAATCAAGATCTATAATTAAAATTTACAAACTATTTTAAGAATGTAAACTATACCCTGTTATATATATTGTTCAAAATAAGTTGGGTATATTCAAACGTTTAATTGTCTGTTTTATCTAGATCACATACAAACTCACTGATTTGGATAGTTTTCTTCTTAGAATCCGCTCGCTCCCTAACACAGCGTACAACGTTCGGTGGCAAGTTGTCAAGAACAGCGTACGAATTTAAATAATTAAAATGTTGATTCAAATCATTAAAACCAATAAAATCAATACTCTGTTGGTATTAGAAAATGCTAATAATTCTGAAAGACTCCCAAGTACCAGGCAGATATGAAATGACTGTTTTATTTTAATACGACATAAAATGTGGACATTAATTACATCAGATGTGCACGTAATATAACCACGATCTGACCACTGCTTGTGTCTAAGATGTACATACTGTAAAGTACAGACATTACATAATATGCCATGACCACCTTACAACTGTTGGTGACCAAATTATACATAATACACTAAAACAATGTTAATACATAAAAACCTGAAAAGACATAATTTATAATAATCACCTCACATAATTCTACATAACATGAATCTAATAATTATTGTAGCTGGTGAAAAATCTGCTACCTTGCAAGATCAGCTACTACAGGAGTTAAACTAGCAACACCACCCGTAACAATTTGTCTAAGAAATATTACACGAGTCTGGAACATGTGTAATAATAAAGTTTGAAATGTACGGCGGCACTGGGTTCGCTAAAATATTCAACACGCCTTGGAACAGGCCAACTATGACTGGTTAATTAGCAAAAATGTCATGCGATCAATGCCATTAACTATGATAGTCTACAAGACAATTACCTCACATTCATTGCAGTATATGGTTTGTCTACTGTAAGTTGGAAACAAATTATGTTTCTATCGGCAGTTACCAGGATACCTTGCCCTCACCCCTAACTTGCATTAGTTGTAGTATTTGTTTGAACGTAATCTAAAATAATTTCACATATTCCAATCACGCAGTAACTGGTTTCATACATCATCTACGAGAATGCCATACTTTTGCCGTAATGTTAGGCTTTAACGTAATCTACAAGAATTCTGCGCATTCGGTAATGTAATTGGCTTAGTAATGCATGTATGTGATGCTGTGATCCTATACATGTAAACTTTGAGAATACAACGCATTCGACACAGAAACTGGTTTTATGTAATTTACAAGAATGCCATGCATTCAAAGTAGGATACATTTATAGTGACAGATTGGCGTTAGCATTACTGTAAAAGCATCAGAATTCCACCTGGCCAATGCTTGAATATCTGCTTCAGATACCCCTTTACAAGCTACAGTACTAGCAGCACCTATTCGAAAACTATAACTTCCTAACTGTTGGCAACCGTACCCTGCTACAAGTAATGCTTGTTTGAATACCGTACTTTATAAGTAGAAGTAAAAAATGACTGATCCTCCAGGGAATATAAATATACTGCCTGGAGAAGAGCCACGCATCTGGAGATATTTGTACAAAATCTCAACTGGAAGTGCTCCTCTGCCAACTGTGCATTAAGTGAGAGGGTAATTGGAGCAGTGTGATAATAGCCCTTGAAAAAGTGAAGCTTATCTCAACCCGGGAAGGGTTTTGGAAGCCTTGTTAAAAGTTGTGGTGATCAAAAGTAAATTAGGAAACAAATGTTTGTCAAAGGGGCTCTGAATCACCATACCCTCACTTGGAACCCCTCCTGGGTACTGGTGTTTATTTTACTGTATAATATTTCAGTGTTATGGAAAAGGACCAAAACGTTTACTGTGCATAAAACAATGTGTGTATGTTACCCCGACCCCAGAAAGATATAATAATAATAATGATGATAATTACTTTAAAAAATTTATATATCACATTAAATAAAATTTGAAAAAGAATAATAACAAAAAAATAATAAAAACAATAATAAATAAAAATAACGTTAAAATAAATAAATAAATAAAATCCTACATTGATAGTCTAGCATTTCTGGGATTAGCATTTTTTCAAGACTTCATGATTTACATTGTTCTATCAACCCATCGACTCATCGCATCAGAGGGTGCTGAATATACGTACGGATTGTTGATCTACGAAATATCTGGTTTAAGATGTCTTATTCATAATTTAACAAGGTAGCAATATTTGTGTTGTAATGTGTTAGATTGAAACAAGTATACATACCACCAGTTCAATTCAATTCTTTAATAATTTTGAGCTTTACAGCTCAACGATATAATATATGTTTTATGATACATACACAATTATAGTAACAATGACTGCACAGTATAGTGGAGGAGAACGTATAATAATATTGTTTGTGTTAAGCAGACATTTTCATATACTGTTTACAAAAACTGCGACTCTACAGGCAACAGATGAAGCTTGTTTTTACGTCACAAAATTACACAACACAAGCATTTTATTGTAAATGTCATTTATTAAATGTCTAGACAATTAGTCTTTTAATCGACATTTTCAATGACTAATAATCAATAAAAGAACTATAAATCAAATAAGATGTAATAAAATGTGTATCTCTGTATCACAACTATGAAGGACAAACCCCTATCATAGAAACAAGGTTGCGTACAAAAAGACCATCACAAAACCACCCAAAAGCTGCTGTCTGTGTTAAACTAAAATTAAAATAGATTGTATAACAAATAGAATATGTATAATCAGTAACTGACTGACTTGAGTTAGTCATTTGCAGAGCAGTTAATTGGAAACCTCTGCATAAAGTTCACGAAAATTAACGCTAACACTTCATGATTAACATATTTCAAGGATACATAAATATATATGCATACATGTATTTACAATCTTCAGTTAGACTACCGGTGGAGAACGCCAGCAACATATCCGGTAAGCGTAAAACACAAATCAATAAAAACCAATGCATACCCTAACAATATATTGGATTTACAGTCAATATTCGAGAAGCCAAATGCTGACCTTGATTCAGTATTTCTCAAATCTACTAATAACAACCATACTATCCAATCAACCAAATGCAGACCTTGATTCAATATTTCTAAAAATCTAATAATAACCAGCATATTATCCAAGCAGCCAAATGCTGACCATGTTTCAATATTTCTAATATCTACTTACAAGCATGCTATCCAAGCAGCCAAATGCTGACCTTGGTTCCACATTTGTTCAATTTTAACTGATGGCAAGAAGAATTCCAACGTCCCATTTTTGGCATAGCGTTTTCTGAGAAACCCAATCTAGTTGCTTCTGTAGCAGCTCCGAATCGGAAGTTGTGACCCTTGTACACATCTGAATTCAGACAAGAAAACTTTGTGGTTAGTTTTAACATGCGTGCAACATATGAATATGATACTGGCTGCCTCCTCATAAACTGAAATAGCGGGTCCTCTTGATGTTGAAACGCTGTAAATAGCGATGTATTTTGATATCACCTGTACTTGTGAGGTGATTATTTCATAAGGTTTTTTATTATGTGCTTTTCTGATTTTTATGTATTAGTATTGTTTAATATATTATGTATAATGTGGTCACCAACAGTTGTAAGGTGGTCATGGCATATTATTTAATGTTTGTACTTCACAGTATGTACATATTAGACACCACCAGTGGTCAGGTCGTGGTTATATTATGTTCACATTTGATATAATTAATGTGCGCATTTTATTTCTTTTTAAAATATGAAGGCCATTTCATATCTACTTGGACTTGCTGTTGTTGTTTTTTGTTCAACTATTTAACTAGCTACAGTTTAATCATGATTTATAAATAGTTTTACCTCGACACGGAATTTGCTAACATTTGCGCATTTCTATCTCTTTAGTCTTGCCGGTACATTTTACTTTTCCTACAAATGACGAGTCTAGACTTGCACAGTATCTGACTCTTATACGTCCTTTGGTTCCCTCTCCACTGCTTATAGAGCAAGCAGTGAAAAGACTCCATGCTGACCATCCATACCAAACACTCTTGCCTGAAACTAGTCATATATAATAAACGCATGATATTTTGTTTTAATTTATTGCTAGAGTAATAACCTATTGTGTCCAGTAATTTAATTACATATTTTAAAATGGCTGTTATCTTAATTTTCAGCTCGAATTGTGGTGTCTTTGTTCAATGATAAAACAAAACAATAATGATAATAAATAAATAAATAAAATTTAATTATAAAATATATTGAAAGAAGAACCATATTAACTTTTTAAACAATGTGATTGTATTGGTGTGGTTTGATTATTGGACACTCTAAATTATAAACTTTTATTTAGTTTGTACTGGTTATCTATGAACACAATTATTATGCGAAATTTCCCTCGGCATTTATTGCTTTTATTTCTGCAAGTATATTCCTTTTCATTGCTTTTTGTGTCAGTGTCGATGATTATTAACAATAACATTTAAATTGTCAACATTAAATATTACTGTTCTTAATCTTGGACTGTGACGAATAATAATCAGGTACTGCGATACATGCAAGATGATTCAAGATGGCTGCCGCTGTATATCGTGTTTTTGTGTGCTACGACAGTAATATAATGTGCTGTACACGTAAGTTGTTGATGTGGTTAGTTGGTGAATTGTGTATGGTTGATGTAGAGCTGACGAATGCCTCTGAAAAAGAAGCAAGAACAAGAACTTTATTATTCTCACGCCATTGTACAATATTTTCACAGTGACAAAATGGGGTTAGCAGGCGATACAATTAAAATAACAATGAGTTAAACAATGTTTCATCACAGTATAAAATTATATCAAATATTATATAAAATAGCAGCACATCCGTATACAGACATAAAAATGTATACATACATGTAAATAATAATAGGCATTGTTGTATTAATCTATGATTTACTGCATTTATCTGTGATTTATTACATTAATTTACATAACTTCTTTAGAATATGTCCTTAATGTTGCAAAGTGTACACATTCTATCCTCTGTTGGTATGCTATTCCATCGTCCTATTTCAACTGGTAAGAGATGATTAGCTGTTATAAATTTTAATAATATGGTCCATATATTTTATGGTAAAGTGATAAGATATTTTTCTAGTCTAAAGTTTTCTTTAAATATATTGTATATTTTTCCTTTCGAAGATAAAGAAAGTTCACTGTTCCATTGTTGTAAATATTGGTTATTCTGTCTTAATTTTACATGATCAAGGAGTATTTTTATAGTATTAAATTACTGGACACAATAAGTTATCACTCTAGCAATAAATTAAAACAAAATATCATGCGTTTATTATATATGACTAGTTTCAGGCAAGAGTGTTTGGAGTGGATGGTCAGCATGGAGTCGTTTCACTGCTTGCTCTGTAAACTGTGGAGAGGGAACCAAAGGACGTGTAAGAGTCAGATACTGTGCAAGTCTAGACCCGTCATTAGTAGGAAAAGCAAAATGTACCGGCACGACTAACGAGACAGAAATGCGCAAATGTCAGCAAGTTCCGTGTCAAGGTAAAACTATTTATAAAGTGTGATTATCATGATCAAACTGTAGCTAGTTAAACAGTTGACAAAAAAAACCCCAGCAAGTCCAAGTAGATATGAAATGGCCGTCATATTTTAAAAAGACATAAAATGTACACATTAATTATATCAAATGTGCACATAATATAACCATGACCTGACCACTGCTTGTGTCTAAGATGTACATAATATAAAGTACAAATATTACATAATATACCATAACCACCTTACAACTGTTGGTGACCACATTATACATAATATACTAAAACAATTCCAAGACATACCAACCTGAAAAGTACATAATATGTGATAATCACTTCACACGTGTAGGTGGTATCAAACTTGTACATAACATAAATCTAACAACTATTGTAGGTGGTGGAAAATATGCCACCTTGCAAGAACAGCTACTGCAGGAGCTGAACTAGCAACCTCTCCCGTAGCAGTTTGTCTGAGAAATATTACACGAGTCTGGAACATTTGTAACAATAAGGTTTGAAATATACGGCGGCACTGGGTTCGCTAAAATATTCAAATCGCCTTGGAGCAGGCCAACTGTAACTGGTTAATTAATAAAAATGCCATGCATTCAAGGCCATTAACTATGATAGTCAGCAAGACAAATACCTCACATTCATTGCAGTATATGGTTTGTCTTCTGTAAATTGCAAACAAATTATGTTTCTATCGGTAGTTACCAGGATACCTTGCCCTCACCCTTATCTTGTTTCATACATCATCTACGAGAATGCCATGCACCAACTGGTTTCATACCTAGTCTACGAGAATGCCATGTTTTTTTCCCGTAGTATTAGATTGTAACGTAATCTACAAGCATTCTGCGCACTCGATACTGTCATTGGCCTAATATGCCATGTACGTGATGTTGTGACCCTTTAGATGTAAACTATGAAAACATGCATTCGACACAGAAACTGGTTTTAAGTAATGTACATGAATGCATGTATTCAATTTAGGATGCATTTATAGGGACAGATTGACGTTAACATTATTGAAATTCAAAAGTTGGGATTGTTATACACATTTTAAAAAGATTAGAATTCCACCAGACCATGACTTAATTATCTGCTTCAGATACCCATTGACTAGTCGCAGTAGTAGCAACATCTATTCGAAAACTATTACTTATGGACTGTTGGCAACAGTACACTGGTGCAAGTAATGCTTGTTTCAATACCGTACACTAGCTGAGGGAAATGACTGATCCTCCATGGAATAGGAATATACTGCCTGGAGAAGAACCACGCAGCTGGAGATATCTATGTAAAATCTGAACTGGACAGTGTTCTGCCAACTGTGCATTAAATGTGAGGGTAATTGGAGCAGTGTGATAATAGCCCTTGAAAGAGTGAAAGCTTATCTCAACCCGGGAAGGGTTTTGGAAATCTTGTTTAAAACACTTCATATTGTTTGTGAAAAATATTTCAATTATTTGTGCTGTAAGTAATTTCCCCTATACGGAAAAATGCAGGGAAAGTTGTTACTGGAAAAATGTGGAATGCTAATGCAGCAAATTAGTCTCTTATTAAGCACAATTTAATAGGCTGAGAATCTGAATGTAGACAATGCATAATATACCAAACAGGTGTTCTAGGAATATCGAAAGGAGTAAAAATTATATTAAGAAATTTAATATTTAAAAGTGCTGGTGATCAAAAGGAAATTAGGAAAACATAGTTTGTCAAAGGGGCTCCGAATCAATATACACTCTCTTGGAACCACTCCTGGGTACTGGTGTTAATTGTACTACACAATATTTCGTAGTTTGGGCTATTTTCCATACCAACCAGTGATCCACAACTGGTTCATCAAAGGCCGTGGTATATGCTGTCCTGTCTATGGTATATAAACCACCCCTTGATGTATATCGGAAAGAGAAGCCTAAGTGTTGGCAGCGAGTTTCCTCTAAAATATATGTCAGAATGACCATATGATTGCCGATGATAAGATAAAAATCAATGTGCTCTAAAGGTGTCGTTAAATAAAACAAGCTTTACATTTTTTAATACAATCTTTCAATCTTAAGCAAACGGCACAAAACGTTTAAAGTGCAGAAAATAATGTGTATATATTATCTGGACCCCAAAAAGATATAATTTTTTTTTTTAATAATAATAATAATCATAATAATAATAAATTTTAAAAAATACATATTATAACAAATTAAATAAAATTGAAAAATAATAATAAAACTAAAAATAATAAATAAAAATAAAGTTAAAAATAAAAACCTACATGGATTCTATAGTATTTTTGGGATTATCATTTTGTCAAGACGACATGATTTACATTGTTCTATCAACCCATCGCATCAGAGGGTGCCGTATATACATAGGGATCGTTGATCTACACAATATCAGGTTTAAGATGTCACAATCATAATTCCACAAGGTAGCAGCCCTTCAAAAATATCTGTGTTGAAATGTGTTAGATTTAAACAGGTATACATACCATCAGTTGCATGTGTTGTAATCCCTGAATGTGGTATTCGTCACAGTTCGTAATTATGAACAATAGTATTTAGTGTTGACTCTTTAAATGTTATTGTTCATAATCATGGAGTGTGTCACGTAGAGAAGACATTACAGTCAATGAAAGCAATAAATTTGCAGAATAAAATACAAATAATTAGCGAAGGAAATTTCTCATAATATCTGTGTTGATAGATAAACAGTACAAACTACATTAAAGTTTATAATTTAGAGTGTCCAATAATCAAACCTCACCGATATAATCACATTATTAAAACGTTTGTTTTCATTGAACAAATACACCACGATTCGAGCTGAACATTAAGATAATAGCCATTTTAAAATATGTAATTAAATTACTGTTATCACTCTAGCAATAAATTAAAACAAAATATGCGTTTATTATATATGACTAGTTTCAGATATGAGTGTTTGGACTGGATGGTCAGCATGGAGTCTTTTCTCTGCTTGCTCTGTAAGCTGTGGAGAGGGAACCAAAGGACGTCTAAGAATCAGATACTGTGCAAGTCGAGACCCGTCATTTGTTGAAAAAGTAAAATGTACCGGCAATACTTTAGAGAGAGAATGGCGCAAATGTCAGCAAGTTCAGTGTCCAGGTAAAACTATTTAAATCGAGTTTATTTAAAGAGAAACGTCAACACATTTATTCAAGTGAAGATCTATAATTGAATATAGAATCAATTTTAACAATGTAAACTGTAGTGTAATATATACTGTTAAAAATAAGTTATGAAATTCAAGAATATGATAAGGCATTCATTAATAAAGGGTAAATACAAATTGGAATAGCATTTGACTTCACATCAAACAACTTTTAGTCTTAAGAGATAGAGGCCGTTAATAAGACGTTTAGGTAAGGGAGGTTTGACAAGCCTATTATATGGAAAAAGTGGTGTTGAGTCCACAAAAGGCAGTCTTATCGGTCCTACTTACACAAAATCTGATTTGTTCAAATTGTCAGTTTTGTTTAATTATTATATATTTCTGAAACATTTTCTGTCACATTTTGGCCAGATTTGGCATACATTTGGACTCAAAATTCCCCCAAATTGGTTACTTTCCTTGTGAATACAAATAAAATAGCTCTCGTGTTTTATGTAAGAGAGGTATGACGAGCCTATTATATGGAAAAGGTAGTGCCGAATCCAAAAAAGCAGTCTTATCGGTTCTACAAAACGGCCCTTTTATGGTAAAAAATGGCCAATATCTGATTTGTTCAAATTGTCAGTTTTGTTTTTTCATTTTATGTCTATGGAGGTTCTGACTCCTAAAAACAACTATTTTTGACAAAAGAATACCAATCTCATCAATGTGGCCAGATTCGGCTTAAATTTGGACCTGAAATTTGTTATTTTCCGATGTGATTTTAGGTAAGGGGGGTTTGACAAGCCTATTTAGTCAGTGGGCTGAGTTGGTTGTCCTTGCACCCCTCCCTTAAAATAGACAAAATTGTATGTAATTTATAGTATTTTACCTACATTTTACATTTTTAGATGTTAACAGTGAAAATATAGGGACTCAATACAATTGCTGGTATGTTGAACTTTGTTATAGCATTAAACATTGGTGACGCCATTTTTGGGGTAGGGAAACAGAAATGGCTATAACTATGGACATAATGGACACAGGTAAGTGAATGACCCATCAAAATATTTATCTTAAGCCATTCTATACGTTTGTATGGGGCCATTTGCAAAATAGCTCAATAATGAGGTCAACAGAGGTCAAAAGGTCATCAATTTTAGCGATCGCTTAAAATCTGACACCGAACTGTATAAGTGGCCAATGTGGCATTGAATTGGGAAATATTTTCTGTTAACAACCTGTAATATGCTTCTTAAATATCCCCTTGTATATTCAACTGAATGATGTTCAACTATGTTTGAACTGGAGGATTCAGTGGCAAACTGAAAATGGTCTAATTTCAAAAATGGCAATAAATCAATGATCCAGGGATAGGAAAGATAGAAACGACCATAAGTTATACCAAATCATTCTATGCCATACAATGACCACTTCATTTGTCGATTTTGGTGTCATTTATATAATTTATTTTATAATATGCAAATCGGTTCCATAAATAGGTCATCAGAGGTCATAAAAGGTACAAAATAATAATATGGACACTGAATGAAACTAGAACATGTCATGTTTATTTGTCTCAAAGTAGATCAGAGTTGTTTTGGATCCCATCAAACACATTAAACAATGTGAAAGAGGTGGTTTACATAGCACACCTGTCAACAAATGGTAGTTTAAAGTGTGTTCTATCAACCAGTGTCCGATCGCTGTATAAAAGTGTTCAAACAAACCAAAAGAACTGGCGTTCATTTGACACTAATTATTGATTGGACTCTGCAAACCAAAATATTAAGTTTATGCATTTACGAAACCATCAGGTAACTTACATTTGTTGATTAGAACCTTTGAATAAAACGTTTCAAAATTACCTGAAGGCCATCCAGAATTTCCATCATTATCACAAGAGTACAAAGTGTACTCATTCTTGACATAATGATGGAAAAGGTGGACTGCCACTTCCCCTGACAAAATTGTCCTTCATAGATTCTGTACTGGCCGGATGTACTGAAAATGATAATGGAACCAGTTATAAGATTCTATCAAAGCAAATTGTGTTACCCTAACCACTAAATCACATTCATTCTCTGCTGTAGATATAAATGCATATGTGTGTGTGTGTGTGT
>JAULBS010116537.1:0-14568 GCA_032355785.1 Symmetromphalus regularis | reverse complement strand
ATATATTTCTAGCATCAAGAGTTATATATATATTTAAGGGTGAGCTTGTATAAATATTTTATCAGGGTCGGCGCATCTGGGAAGGCAAGGATCATTAATTTTCGTTTCTTCCCCCCACCTCACCCAATAACCAGCGGAGTCCATTTTTGGTGACAATATTTGCATTTATTAAGTTGTAGGTATTCTTCAAATGGCGTCCCTTTTCAGTCTCCCGCTCCCACCCCGCCACATTTAAAAGGCTGCGCCGGTACTGTTTATGTATATTTATATAGTGAAATACGGTATATTATGGGATACCTTAAAACACGTTTAAAAAGACGGCTTTCACTAGTGGGTCAGTATAGGTTCAGCTTTCGCCGTTGTTTGATTGCATGTGAAAAGAAAAACGTCCTACGAATGGAAGGGGGACAGTAAATACTAGATAATATACGAAAGCAAAGTGGACTATTTCATGAATGAATGGGGCAATGTCCTCACAGGTTTTACTGCTTTACAGTTTTGGGGTAGTTTGCGTAATTCGGTTAAGCGGTCTGTTTCCCACTGCTTGGCGGCGTCGTAACAATTCCGCTTACAAGCACTTATTAATAGCTTTAAGTGACATTCCCAGCAACCGTTCCCATTTATCTATTTGTTAAACTATCAAACACACACACACAGTGAGAGAGAGAGAGAGTGAGAGAGATAGAGAGAGACAGACAGACAGACAGACAGACAGACAGAGACAGCGAAACTGTTTGTTTGTTTGTTTAACGACCCCCACCCCCCAGCACAGAGACATATACACACAGATACACTCTCACACATTCGCTTCTGTTAGGTACTGGGATCAAATCTCAGTTGAGGCATGGTATTTTTAATCTCAGTATCGGCTCCAACCCAGAATGAGTGTTCTACAAGGCTCAGTGGAAAGATGTATACCACTTACACACTGTGTTATCCTGTCGGTGGGATAGTTAATATAAAAGATCCCTTGCTCCTTATCTATAAAAGTAGTCGTATTAATGTGGCAGCAGTGAGTTTCTTTTCTCCTAAACTAACCTGTCCTGGACAGACAGAACAGGGACAGTTGTGCAGGGGTAGAAATTAAGAAATTATTTTCTGTAGTCTGGGGGACTAGTAGCCTTAAAAAGTTACTCACCCTCACGAAAAATCTTAAATCTCCTCCGCCGCCATTTTAATTTTAAGTTTGGATTGATCCATAAAGCGAATTACAGACGTAATGTGGAGTTCATGTTGAGAAGAAAAATCGTATTGGCGCTATTAACTTTTTATTTTAAAGAACTCACTTAAAAGGTGGTGTATAATATAGGTTTAATTGCATTACAATAATAAATGAATTTAGAATCAAAAGAAATGTTTTTCTGTTTTGTTTTTAAATATTTGATTTCGTTAAGGGTGTTGTTGACATATCACCTTTAACAAGAATAAAGAAAAAAAGAAAACCCAAACAACTGAAGACGTACTGTAGAGGCACAAGTTCATTCTGTGGTGTCATGCATGGAAATGCTGGCAAATGTAAAATAGGTAGAGGAGTAAAGTGTATTTTAACAAATAAAATGTCGATATTGTGTGTATACTAGTTGAGGTGGAAGACGGGGATTTAAAAATCTGTACTCTCTGTACGAATACCCAAAAATTGTTGATAATTGTAAACAATCCCTAACTGTCAGCCCCTAACGAGACTATAAAGGACCAACCACAGACGCGGAAGCAGGATTTCGGAAAGGGGGCTCCAAATGTAGATTTCTGAAAACGATGGGTCCTTAAGTGACGAATGAATAGAAATGGTGAAAAATTGATTAATTTTCACGTCCTTCTCCTCTTTAAAACGTAAAAATAAAAGAGAGAGAGAAAAGGGGGATCCTTACCCCTTGGAAACCCCTACCCCCACACCTCCCACACCCATTCTTCCACCCCCTCACGATCCGCTACTGAACCGAAAGTGTAAAAGACAGGATAAGCGTACGCTGGCATGAACGGCGAGTGCATTTTAGTCATCTAAATGTGTTTAGCGGGTGTGATCAACAAAGTATTAGTCTGAACGCCACTATCTCAAAATAATAGAACTTCGTAATCCAATATTGGAAAACAATGTCGAATGTCGAATGTTGGTACGATATCGACCGACTTTAATTATTAATTTAAATTCATACATAGGCCTTGACGTACACACACTTCTCCCTCTCAACGAATCCTTCTTACTAACTGGACAATATATATAATTTGGAACCCTTAAAAACACTGAACATTAGCTTAAAATAAAATAAATTATTATGATTTTTTTAGATTTATGGTTATAGGTCATTTTGTTTCCAGATACATTTTTCTTTTACTTTTTATAAAAGACTTTTATTATGAATCATAAGAAAAATGTTTTTAAAGAATGTTATTATGGAATGAAATTTTCTGTTTTGTTATTTTTATCGAATGGAGACGAAAATATATAAGGTTATTGACCTATGCATGAAAATAGCTGAACGCTTTAATATTTATCTACGTCATCAACAACAGTTCAGTGGCCAAAAGATTAACGCGGCAGCATCTGTTCAAAACAAAGTCAAAGGGTATCTTAATTTTGATTGAAACATATTTTATTGCTTTTAAGAAACAAATGGATTAGGCACAAGTTTTCCAAATTACTGGGCCTTCTCCATAATGTATACATCATAGACGATAATGAAGTGTTAAGAAAGAAAGAAAGAAAGAAAGAAAGAAAGAAAAGAAAGAAAGAAAGAATGAATGAATTAATTAATTAATTAATTAATTAATGAAAGAAAGAAAGAAAGAAAGAAAGAAAGAGTGGAGAAAATATCTGTTATATGTTTTCCATAATTTGGCAGCTGTTTTTTAAACAAAATACACGGAATCACAATTTAAAAACGTGTTAGAAAATTACTACATACTATTTACAAATAAAGAAAACGTTTTATATCATTTATATATTTTTGTACATGAAGAAATATTTCTTTATCAGCTTCATCATTTAGAACACTGTTACCATTTAAAATCAATTGTAAATTTATTGAAGGGTATCTTAAGAAACACGTAGCATGAACAATATACAGACAGAAGTTGACAATCAGTTAAAAAGTCTTTTAAAAGACTGTTCATATAACAGTGATTATAAAAAACATCGTCTGTGAGTGTTTTCAAAATATTAATATACTGTATTGAAATGGAGTTAGGTTTCACTGAAATAAATAAACAAATAAAACAAACAAATAAATTAATAAAAATAAATAAATTAATTAATTTAATTTTATAATCCCGTTTGAATACAGTATATTAATAGCTTGATAACACTGACAAAGTTTTTCTAATCATACATTTTATTCACTCATTCATCCATTTTGTTACGCACACACACTCACACACTCACACACACACTCACACACACACACTCACACACACACACACACACACACTCACACACACACACACACTCACACACACACACACTCACACACACACTCACACACACACACTCACACACACACTCACACACACACTCACACACACACACACACTCACACGCACACACACACACACACACTCACACACACACACTCACACACACACACATACACACTCATACACTCACACACACACACACACACACTCACACACACACATACATTTATTTATGCATTTATGCATTTCAACACAAATCTTTTTGACAAGACTGCCATCTTTTGCAGCTTTAAGACAACCACAATAATGAGAGTAATGATATCGTTAAATCATTGAACCCAGGGCATTGACGTTCTGTTGTTTTCAAAGATAGTTAATCGTGTTTATAAGTACTATATATATAAACGAAAAAAATCATTAAACGAAATCAGTTAATTAATTATTTATCAAGCGCTAGAGTCAACAAGTTACAATCATCATCATATAATAATAATAATTTTAAAAGATTCTAAAGAAACAAATAACTCTTACAATAGTGGAATATCATAGTTAAAAAATGATTCTGTAATTCAGATGCGAGGAAATCGCATTTAGAATCATCTAAGTTTTAAATAGATGATTGTAACAATACTATCTTATAGAGATGATAATAAACATCAAGATCAAACTGTAGATATTTTGATAGATAAATATAACATATTATTAATTACATCGTTGATATGATGGACAAAGTGTTGAGATGTCAAGAAATAAGAAATGATAAAATGGTGAGTTTAGTGTTTACACGAGAATGATCCGGAATAATAGTCACATTGTTTTGTAATTGAGTGAAATAACGTTACGCGTTTCAAGTATTGAGTATCTGTCATATAGTTTTACAATTGAGAGAAATAGAGAATACTGTACACGTGGATACTGAATACGTTTAATATCGTTTATATTACAATGAGTTTATTTTCTATCGTACGATTAAAGGCATACTCTCACGGACCTCTCACCTAATTAATTTCCAAACAAAGAATTAATTATAAGTATGAACATTTGATTTGTCAATAGAAATACTTCATTCGAATTTACATAACCATCGCATCTCACTTACTATCAATATTTTAAAAATAATAATTAAATTACGGTAACGAACCATAAATCATAAACTCGACATGGAATTCCCTATATCATGGTTCAGTTAAAACGTTTTGCGTGATATGAAAGCAATATCTAGCATCACAAATGCATGTAAGTTTCATTCGTAATCAATATTTAGACCACAAGGCCCCTTAAATTCCGTGAGGGTATGCCTTTAACAATACGCAAATTTGTAATATAAACAGTATTGCTTGGGGGAGGGGGGGTCATTAATATTTTATTTATTTTCTGCCCAAGATCAAATATGTAATATTTGCTAGAAAATCCGTAAATTCAATCATTGTTGCAATGGTAATGATAAAATAATATAATGGCAAAGATATATGACGTCATCATTATGTACGCAACAGATAATGCATACGATATTTTGTTATGCACCACTCAGATCTTCTACTGGTGGGTAGTAAATAACGTTATTCCAAGACTTGAGTGAATATCAGTTTTATCATTGTGAGAAATGATGTTACGTGTTCAAAGACTTGAATGAATATCAGTTTTATCATTGTGAGAAATGATGTTACGTGTTCAAAGACTTGAGTAAACGTCGGTTTTATCATTGTGAGAAATGACGTTATGCGTTCTAAGAGTTGAGTAAACGTCAGTTTCATCACTGGATGAAATGACGTTACGTGTTCAAAGATGATTAAATATCGGTTTTATCATTGTGAGAAATGACGTTACACGTTCCAAGACGTGAGTAAACGTTAGTTTTATCACTGAGTGAACTAACATTACGTGATCCAAGACTGGTGTAACTGTCAGTTTTAACATTGTGAAAAATGACGTTTCACGCTCCAAAACGAGGAGCAGTCACATGAGAGACCATACGTTCCAAGAGTTCATCTTATTTCAGTGAACACAGGCTTCCTAATCCACACTGACTATAACTAAATGTTGTGTTTTAAGGTCTAATCCAGATACGTGCGGATCACATTCATCCTATGTCATAGTAAGCTCCTAATATGGCGTGTTGGAATTTTGATGTCATTGTCCAATACATAAAGTTTTACTTATGGAATGCACATAAACAGTCGTGGTATCTAGAACTATAATACTTGTCGTCTGCAGATAGAGTAACGAGTATCGTATCCCGTGAAGCGTCGTGAACAATTAAACTACCATTACATTAGAGAAAGATCGACGTTCGAATGAAATTGCGTAAACTATCCAGAGTGCAAGTTTTACTGCATTTAAAAAAATATATAATAATGTATTAATCATTCATTCAGAAATTTCATGTTCAGTACAACAACCCGGAACATTAATCCTTGTCCTGCTAGACTAATCCGTCTTCTTAGCTGTCTAAAATTATGACAGACGCATTTCCTTATTCCACGGTAAAGTAATTTTTTTTTTTTTTAACTCGCCTCTTGAGCACAGTGATTTTTATCTTTATCATGGGCTATTGGACGTCAATCATATGGTCTTTCTGACATATTTATTTAGAGAAAACCCGATGCCGCCACATTGGCTACTCTTTCAGATAAGCAACAAGGGATCTTTTATATGCACTGTGCCACAGACAGGACAGCACATACCACGGCCTTTGATGAACCAGTTGTGGACCACTGGCTGCTTTATTCCACGGGTGACTGGCCCTAACGGCTGGTAGGTACTGGGATCAATTACCAGTCGAGGAATGGAATTTGTAATCTTGATACTGGCTCCAACCCACAGTGAGTGATTCGCAAGGCTCAGTGAGTAGGTGTACGCCTCTTGCACCGATTAGTGGTCCAAAATTGGTTTATAAAAGGCCGTGGTATGTACTGTACTGTTTGTGGGAAAGCCCATATAAAATATCTCTTTCTGGTAATCAGAAAGAGCAACCTGTGTGGCGGTAACGAGTTATCTCTAAAAAAAAAATATGAGTCGTAATGAAATATGCTAGGACGTCGTTAAACAACTAATTCATTCTTTTCTTCAACGGCTACATTGGGAAAGAACCTATATAGTATGGGTTTACTTCAGTAAAATTGGAATGCGCTTTATTGTACTTCTGATACTGTGAAGTTAATTAAACCATTATATTTGAACCAACCCTGACACAATCATGTTTCTGGGGTAAAAAAGATTTTATTTTTTTAAATTATATTTAAAGGGATCGATTAATTTGCAGTTCTTTCTCAATAACATGTAAAAAATAAAAAACACTTGCTCCTAATGCCCCAGTCACACTGAGAGATACAAGTTACTACAATTTATGATCGTCTGCGACTGCGGATTGCGGACAATCGTAGAATAATTTTGTGACAAGTCAACAGTGGTCGTGGATGATTTTGGGTGGTGGGACGACTAAAATCATGTCGCAACGAGGTTTTTACCCCAGCCATACTGATATACGACAACTTACGACATTCTACGACAATCGTAGAAAAATCGTGTTGCGGAGAGGTTTTTGAACATGTTCAATAACCTGCCTGCGACAGATTTTATCGCATCTTGTCATAGGAAGGTCGGCGATGTTTGTGCGATGGTCTTGTCGTAGGTATTGGGCGGTATTATGCAGTCGCGCGACTTGTCAAAATATTGTACGACCGTCGCACCACAATCCCGAGATTATGAATGACCGTAGCATGACGACTCGTGACAAGTTGTGCGGCTAGTCGTGCATTGGCACGCAATGTCGTGCGGCGGTTGTACAATTAGTCGTGACTTCTCGTCGGGTTTATATAAATAGGGGTAGATCAGAGTGCTATTGCTATTATTGTTGTTGTTATAGGTCAGTTTATTTAGGGACATTTAGGGTATATCTGGTTTATGACATTGGGTCACATTTGAGAATTTTAAGATGTATTCTTCAAAATTAATTATGGGCCAGTAAACCGTTGGGTCGATGATTATTTTTGTCTGGGAGGTGTCATTAAACTAATGTTCATTCAGTTTTGCTAGTGTTATATTAGTTTAGTAAGTTTCATTCATAGATGACGCGAACTTTAAAACTGATTGGGGCCGATATGACGCCCCATTAGGATAGTACATATTATGATATTTGTGGACCATTGGTCTGAATATTAACATTACCAATCAATAATTTGAGCGACTCAGTTTGTACATCAATTGAGCTTACGGCATTTTTTATATTTTTAAATGGAAAGTGATATGCATTTCTGATTAAGGATCTACTGAATTTCAGTTTTAGATTCTATTAGCAACGATGCACGTCGTTTATAGCACAGGGAAAGGAAAGATATCCATGAAATATTGTGCTGTGCGGCCGAAACCGGAAGAAAACGCTGTCCGTAATGCAGAGTGAATTAAACAACTAACCGGCATAATGGACGCCGCGACAATATATCACAGACCGATATCGAACAAATAGACACCGGAGCTTTCACTGGTCAAGGTCTATAATACGGTATTGCGGTTCACATGAAAACATTACACAAACGAAATACACATAACTGTGGCTAGCCAAAGATTAACCCAAATAGTCAACCTAGATTAGGTTAATATAGGCCTTCTATTACAAGCAGTGTTAATGCGTGCTTTCCAACCACCATGACTTATCACTCTTTTTGGCCTCGAGATGGCGCCTATATGTGACATCACAGGCGCTTAGCATGGCTAGTAACTAAGTGCATCCTTCTTAAGTCTTAGGTTGTTTGGGGTTTTTTTAGGGTTTTTTCCGGAACAACTCCGTTTCCTTCAATGAAAATAATGCTACAGTAAAGATATGTCCCCAAAATGCAGATTTAAAAATATTTAGTCCTTTTAAAAGTCCTTTTTGTTCCATAGATTATTTCAAAAACATGATTATAACTAAAATTCAGTGACAAAATTAACTCAGTTTCCGTCAAATCTTCCAAAAAGACAAATTTGTACCATGCAGTCTGTGACCGCCGCTCATTTCCAGTCTTGCATTTGAGTCTCATGTTTTAGTGTTTAAAGAATATGTCAACTCTGCAGTCAGAAACATGACTAACTCCATATCCCTTTTTTTTTCTTACGCAAAACCTACCAGTAGTTTAACATATTTTAGTAATAAACAACACGAACACAACGACACTTAAAGTAATTAATATGCTTATCCTAGCCACATTTCGTGGTGTGTGTTTTTTTTTTGTTTTTTTTTCCCCTCGTAAACACATTTCGTCCCAGGCCCGATTTATTGTAAACCGTATTAATATTTTCGGGAATACGTACCTTTGCGTTGTTCGCGACGTTTACATTTTGCTAATTGTTATCTCCGAAAAAAATATATATAATAAAATAAAATAAATAAATAATAATAATAACAAATTCAATTTTTTTATAATTAGCAATAGTACCCATGTCGGTCCATATAGTAAAATACACCTCACTGTCAGAAATAATTGTTAGGAGTTACGTATCCGCAAAAGCGTCGTTTCCTTTTATTCGACATCAGACAGTTTTCTGAGTAAAAAGGATTACACATCTAGCAACCGTAGTGTTAACATTTAATATATCTTTACGAGCCAAAACAATTACCATTTAATCTTCACTGGACGGAAAAAGTTGGGCTTAATTTACAGGCAAGTTACTAGTAATCCGGGACAAACGTCTTGTCAACGAACAGTAGCGTTCACATGGTAACGATTTATAACAATATTCTAATTTTGATATGGCAAAACGGAACAGTTTAGTGTTGCTTACTAGTATTTATTTATTACGACTTTTTGTTTTGTTTTCTTCACTTTACAGAAGTTTGTTGCTGAAAAAAGCACGTGCTTACAAATTTCGTGACTTGTTGTTGGTCACTAACGGCGCGAATTTATTACATACGCGACTTTTTCACGAACGTCTATTGTTTTTATAACTGCAAATTTATTCAAAATTGATTTTATATGAAACAAAAATATTCACAAATTTATATAATTATACTTTACCGTACGGCAAAACAGCATGTTTATATACAGAAACGTACAGAAAATGTGCAACAATTGTTTTATGGAACATTTAGAGATAAATCCATTAACTATATTAATAATTACAGTTTATTTTCACAATTTATATAATAATCATAATAATAATAATTATTATTATTATAAGAATTCTTGCTATGATGTATATGATAATAATACATACATGTATAAAGAATGCTAAAATTAATGTATATATGTTTAATTGAGGAAAAATATTATTTACTTACATAGAAATTCTCCAAACGGCCAATCAGTGATTGCATATGCTATTGACGTAAGAGGAACGCACACAAAAAGGAAAAGAAGTGACACAATAGATAAGTTTATCAGGTACATATTCGTCACTGTCCTCATCGCAGGCTGACGTGCAACAACGTAAATCATCAAAGTATTGCCCAAAATTCCAACTGTAAATATGAAAAAATATAACACCGGTACCATCTGACGTTCCGGTTTTGTACTTTCAAAAGTCGGCTGAGAGACATTGTCGATGTCGTTGAAAATATAAAATGCGGGGTCGCTAAGACCGAGTTCGGAGTAGCTGTAGTTGTAGTCGATTTCCGCATAATAATTTTCATCCAGGAATTCGTATGTGTACATGCTAGTGTCACCTGTATCCATCGCTGTCTCTAGCGCAAGTGAATAACCCTGCAGAATGCTGCGTGTCGTTATGGAAACGGAAACGTCAAGAATATTCTCAGCTTGAAATTTGTAATACAGTTATTGAAAGATTTCTCTGAAAAATTCTCTGTACACTAAATTACGTGATGTCATCCTGTCGCCTTATCTTACTTCTTTTCATTATTGAAAACAACTTCTGTTTTAAATGTCAAAAGTGAACCTTTTTTTTTTTCTTTTGCTTACATCTTACAATTGTGTGGAAAATTTATTATTGAGATTAACCGAATTATGTGTACAATTCTGTGAATTCGCAGTTTACTCTTCATTTACTACCATTGGAGAAAGCAGCATATGAAGAGGTCTCAGACCTGTCACTTAGGCCGAAAGGGGCGGGGCTTTCTTTGGATGTCAGCCAGGCGGTCAATGGCCGATTACCGTGACCCGAAATTCCAAACTTCATTCATAATCGTTTTCCCGCCACATCTTTGACAATTACCTTTCCCGTTACCGATTCGCTGAGAATGTTAACGTTCTGCCTACGCGAATGTAAGCGTTGTATTCGACAGAATACAGAAATTGTTGCGTGTCAACAAAGTAGTTCTTTATGAATGGATTATTATTAGCTACATCCGCATTCCGTACGAGTTTTTTGCAACTTAACGTTAAATGTATGTTTACATGGTAGATTTTTTGTAATAAATGTCTTGTATACAAATAAAGTATGGTAATATTATAGAAAAAAAAGGAACAACTTTATAAAATAATCGAACATATCACACATCATAACGTCACTTCCGCTCAGTAATTCTAATCATCATTTTAGGACACTACTTACGCTAAACGTAACTAATAAAATCGGCTAAACTTGACTATACATGTATATGTATTTTCTGTGGGTCTGCTCATAAGTCTTACTTGCATATGCTTGACCCATACACAACCAGGGTCTTAGACACTGTCTTGATTCTTTTTTAATATCTCCTATTGAGAGCTTGTACGTTGATGCTCATGGGTCTTGTTTACCCGGCAAGGCGTCAACAGCTTTCTCTTCAGTATCCTTCTAAACTTAAATCATTGCTAACACATCCTTACTATGACCTGGTGTTTGAATAAAAAATATGTGAAGTTGTTTGATGCGAAGCCATATGTCATTTCTACTTTTTCAAGCAGTTCCAGCATCACCTTTGACGACATAATGGAAACTCCTTCATATTTTATTCTTCCATCATGGAATATAAAGCTACCTCATACTGTGTTTGATCTGGTTCGGCTGAAGAAAGATCAAACAGATGCATTAGAACACAAATAACATTTATTGGAAATTAAGAGGAGCCTGGGTGATTTCTTCCATGTTTATACTGCTGGATTACGAGATGGTAATGCTGTAGCATCTGCTGCAGTGTTTCTATCTGAAACAATTTCAAAGAGATTGTCTGATTCAGCATCAATCTATATTGCGAATCGCATGCGATAATTGATGCCCACTAACTCATAAATATTGTTAATATCTATTTATGATTTTTAAAAAGTGAATTAGTTATACAAATGTAATACGTACAGAGGATTAAAGATGTTGGTATCGGATAAAGTACAAACGTTTATGTTTATACGTGTTTCTATATTAATAATTAACCTATAATAATTTTAAACTCTCTCTTTGTTAATCAATACAAAGTTCAAATATGCAAAGTTAATGAGAACAGTTGTGAATATTTTATATTAATTTGTTAAATGTAAAGTTTGCAATCAACCTTCAGCATGGCTGGGAAAACGCTTCAGCAGTATCATGAGACAGACATACAGGATTAGACTTGTGGCTATGATTTATGTTCATTAAACGCATAGTCCCACGGACCCTTGACCTAATTAATTTCCAAAGAATTAATTTTAAATATACACATTTGATTTGTCCATAGAAATACTTCATTCAACTACTTACAAAACCACCGTATCTCGAGTATTATCAATATATTTTTTTAATAATAATGAATTACACTCACGGACAAAAAACAAATAACGGTCTTTTTCCGCTGAAGGAGGTGTGACGCATATATTTCTAGTCACGTGATGGGTGTTCGTCCATTAGCCGTTCTTTGGAAACGTCTGAATAGTTTTGTAGCTGCAAAACTTTTGTTGAAATCTTGCTATTTGAAGAATTCTAATTTTTAAATGTGAAAAAAATCGTTCGACTCGGCATGAAATTCCCTATACCATGGTTCAGTTAAAACGTCTTGCGTGATATGAAAGCGAGATCTAGTATCACAAATGCATGTAAGTTTATTCGTAATCAATATTTAGAGCACAAAACTCCTGAAATTCCGTAGGAATATGCCTTTAATCTATGGCGCCTTTTTTTTGTGTGGGGAGCGGGATGTAGCTGTGAAGCTGTCGGTCGTCGGATCGATCCTTCTCAGTGGACCCATTTGGAGTTTGGGCTATTTTCCGTTCCAACCAGTGTTCCAAAACTGGTTTATCAAAGGTCATGGTATGTGCTGTCCTGTCTGTGGGATAGTGCATTTAAAATACCCCTTGCTGCTTGTCGGAAAGAGTAGCCTCTGTTGGGCAGCGAGTTTCCTCTAAAAATATGTTAGAATGACCATGTGATTGACGTCCTATAGCCGATGATAAGATAAAAATCAATGTGCTCTAGAGGCGTCATTAAATAAAACAAACTTGACCTTTTTAAACTTTTCTTGTGACAATATTTACGTTTATTACGTTGTAGATGCCCTTCAAATGGCGCCCCTATTCAATCTTGTCCCCCCCCAATATTTGAACGGCTGCGCCCGCACGGAATATAGCCTATTTTTATATTTCATTTAACACTTTATACAAAAAGCAGTGAACGCAATGACACATATACCAGTAGTTGATCCAGAGAAGGTTCAAGGGGGTTCAGACCCTCTCTTATTCAAGATTTTTTTTTTTTTACATATATTTTCCGAGTAGAATAACGTGGACATTAACCATTTTTTCCTAATCATATTCACTCATCACATTGGAACCCCCCCTCTCAGAAATCCTGCCTCAACTTATTACACTTAGTTAATCCAGGGCTGCCTATAACACAATAAATTAAGATTATTTACACTTTTATAATGTAAATGCTACTCAAAATCAATGTCGGTGCAAAACATAGAACCACTGCTTTCTTTCTCTCGCGTTTCATTTCTGTAAACCCAATGACACAGACACACTTATTATGCTTAAACGCATATTCCCACGGACCCTTGTCCTTATTAATTTCCAAAGAAAGAATTAATTTTAAATATAAATATTTGATTTGTCCATAGAAACACTTCAATCAACTACTTACATAACCACCGCATCTCGCTTATTGTCAATATTTTAAATATAATAATGAATTATGCTCACGGTCAAATAAATCATAAACAATAAACTCGACATAAAATTCTCTATACCATGGTTCAAGTAAAACGTCTTGTTTGATATAAAAGCGAGATCTAGTATCACAAATGTATGTATGTTTCATTCGTAATTAATATTTAGACAACAAATCTCTTAAATTCCGTCGGACTATGCCTTTAATGGTTAACCCAGAGCTGTCTATAAAATATATATATATATATTTACATTTTTATAATGTAAATGCTACTCAAAATCAATGTCGGCGCTTTCTTTCTCTCGCGTTTCGTTTTTTGTTGTGTCTGTGAACGCAATAACACAGACAAACTTACTATGCTTAATAGTTAACCAGGGTTGTCTATAAAACAATAAATTAAATTTACTTACACTTCTATAACGTAAATACTACTCAAAATCAATATCAGCGCTTTCTATCTCTCGCGTTTCGTTTTTTGTTGTGTCTGTGAACGCAATGACACAGACACACTAAAAATATACACTAATTAAACAAGTAGACTGGGAGCGCACTGCAAGACCTTGCGCTACTGCACCTAATCGGCAAACAAATATATATATATTTTAATGAGACGTGTGCACAAAATCTCCAGTCAGATTTACTAATAATGTGCATTGTTACTAACTAGTTAATGCACAATAGCTATGAGATAAAATTACAAAATCGTTATCCGTGTTGCTCTGATATTTAACCCTTAATTACATGGTTCTTCTTTTCATTGGCAACAATCGCTTCCTGAAAGATGGGGGTGGGTGGCGGGCTGGGGGGTTAAGGGGGGTGGCGGACGGGGTTGAGGGGGGAGGCGGAGATAGGGCAGTTTCTGGAAGTGTGGTGCGGAGCCAGAGTGATTTCTGGAAGGAGTGCGGGGAAGGGGGACGGAGCGAGGGGGTGTGATGGAGGCATGTCGCCTAATTTTCTTTTAAAAATCCATGGGTTTCGAAATGGCTTTTACGGCTAAAACCTTCTAACTTTAATAGACCCCCTGTGTTCTTCGGTATATTTGCGCTAAGTCTGCATGGTGAAGTGTTACATTGATATCATAAAGAGACTGGTAAAGATTATTATTTATGCATTTTAATTTCAATTCGTCGACGCAAACCATAGGGGGGAGGGGTGGGGAATAAG
>JAULBS010116526.1:0-14569 GCA_032355785.1 Symmetromphalus regularis | reverse complement strand
TGTTGTTTGACACATGAATGAAAACATGAATGAACTGAAAGTAGTTCCGGCAGCCAATCAAATCTCATCTTTTTTAAGCCAGCCAATCGGTAGCGGTAGAAGCAATCTGCACACTGTGCAATTATCAAAAATATCTTGCACCGAATATTTGAGCCCATATGGGTAATAAGTGGTTTATATGCACCCATCACACCTCTCTTGGATACTGGGACTAATGAACTAAATTAAACCTGGTTATAATATCGAGGAAATATTTCTTGCATATTTTAAACAGACTAGATAGGAATCTACATACCTGTAATATAAATACTTGTAACTAACACACTTGTTAGAGGGAGACTATTTTAAAAGGTAATTGAAACATTTTCAAAACCAAATTACCCCCACTGCTCTAAAGTGAAAAGAATACACGGCTGTTACATGGAACATTTTCACGTTTAACATAGATTGGTACACATCTAATATGTGCACTTATTTGTATGCTGAGCTGGATGTAGCTCAAACGGTAGCATGTCCACCTGTGAACCTGTCGGTTGTCGGATCAATCCTTCTCAGTGGACCCATCTGCTGTTTGGGCTATTTTCAGTTCCTACCAGTGGTCCACAACTGGTTCATCAAAGACTGTGGTTTGTGCTGTCCTGTCTGTCACTGTGGGACGGTGCATATAAAAGACCCTTTCTGCTTATTGGAAAGAGTAGCCTATGTGGCATCAGTGTGTTTCCTCTAAATACATATGTCAGAATGACCATATGATTGCCTTCCAGTAGCCGACAAGATAAAAATCAATGTGCTTTAGAGGCATCGTTAAATAAAACATATTTTACTGTTCATTTGTGCTGTATATTGCCGTTTATTAGTGTATTAGCCAAGTTTTGAAGACCAGAAATACTTTCAAAAAAATTACATTCGACTTATTCACGGAGTCTACAGATAGAGACATGAATTCCAGATCGATAACTCATTGTCAAATTTTCAAACTTTTGTTACGCAATCACCGGTCACACTTCAAAGCTGAGATATAGTAACTCGTGAAAAAAATAAATAAAACATCACATCATGCTATATTATATTCTTGTTTAATGTTGTCATGCTTGATTGATTAAAAAAAAATAATTACTTGTTTTATTTTAAGTTGAATGGTTTACAAAGATATGCTTCGACTGCCATCTTTGTTTGTCAATGTTACTACTAAGTTTTTTGTTTCACTGTACATACAGAGTGAATGGCAGAGAGGAGGGTCAAAATTAAATATACTGGGGATAATTAAATTAATATTGTGCTATTGTATGATATGAACAATAATTTAAAAACTATTTTCAACATTTGCTCATTTCTTACCGGAACAATATTTTATGGGTGCATAGTTATATTTACACCACGAATGTGATGTAATGTATGACACTATCCAAATATTATATAACAGAATTAAATATATCGTATCTTCATATAAATTCGAACATCATATGTTTTCTAAAACTAGTAAAAGCTCATTTATACTAAATTTTCCACATGTATAATGAATGTCTGACACCAACAAACATAGCAGATTGACAAAAGAAACTGTTGTACATCCTTCGCTACAAAAATGTTGTGTATAAAACTTGCTTGTGACGTATGATAATTAATTTATTGAAAAATAAGTTTAATGAATTACTGACAGGAAACGATACATACCACCATATATATATACAAACATAGCACTTTACTGCATCATCTATATCTGCATTCGATGTGCAGTCTGCTTTGTTTTTATCCAGATTGAATATGTCATTCACTTTAAAGGGAAATAATTCTGATTCTTTTAGAAAAAATGTAGTAAAAAAATTATAACATGTTCAAAAACATATGACGTAATTTCCTCACGATGTATGTCGTAAAAAACGTTCTGCTGCAGCCAGCATTGTGTTTAACATCTATAATTGTGTGCGTTTCATGGATTATATTCTAATGAACTGGTGCAAAATATTATTTAGCTTTAAAATTCAGAATTTAATTACAGAAATTTGCAATATTTGCTTATCTGTTCGAAAACCTATTACGGGAGGATATATAGCATTGATGGAGGTCATTTGTGCTTTGACATGTTCTTCAAAATAATTGGTTCAATAAATATGAACTGGCTAACAATTTATTTTTATTAACTAACCATCTCTGTCATTTTATAACATCGATTTACATGTTATTGGACTACATGTATTAATGGGAAAATAAACTTTAGCTTATACTCGAGACCGATCATTTTGGACCAGATATTTAGGGTCAAACGGGGGGATCGGCTTATCTGCGGCTTCGGCTAATATACGGGGAGTATGCTTATTACCTTCCTATTTTAAAAATAGTTTGTTTTGTTGTATGATCATGTAAGTTAAATAATTATTTTTATTGTGAAAGTAACTCTTAATTGCCAATTTTAGTCAGTATTTTAAATAGTTGTCCTTGTCATTACAGCTGTATTTGTGTGTAATCATGTCATTGATATGATTATGGTTTTTTCTTGTAGGCTGTGCTATGAGCGGTCTGATAGCTGACTCAAGGACTCTGATTGACAGGGCAAGGACTGAGGCACAGGTTTGATTACATTGATTATATTTAATCTTATACACAGTTCTTATCTACATTCAAACATATGTATTTTGGGAGGGTATGTTGGAATGATCATGATCATTTATTATATTATATTTAATCCTACTTAATCCTCTTAGCTCATAAGGCAGAAATAAAATCTTTTCTTCTGTCTAGATTTCCTTTGGGATTACATCTCAATACTGTTGTCTATACCAGGTTATAATTTATGTCAGGTCTCTAATTTTGAAATCCTGAATACACCTTAATATAATTTCATACATTATAGGGATTAGTTTATAGCATAACCTGACAAAAATATTATTTAATAGTAATAATAAGATAGAGGGTGACATACTTGTTAATTTTAATTCTTTAGTATTTTGAATGAGTATAGCATTACTATTGATTTAGTAAAAAATATAAAAATATTTATATTATTTGTTAATTGTTATTGTCTGTTTTATGATCTTGGATTATTAATATACTCATTAATAAAGTTGTCAGTTCTGACTTAAAATTGAACAGGTGTCTAACCATAGTATGAATTTATCATGCAGTTCTTTATGATCAATTTTAATTTAAAAGTTAGAATTTTTAAAAGAAATTTTTCTGACAGAATATTCAGCTGAAGTATTTTCATTTTCCTGTGAATAATCAACAGTATATACATTGTTTCTAATTGAAAGTTTTTTTTTTTTCCCACTTCAGAATCACTGGTTTACGTACAATGAGAAAATGTCAGTTGAGAGTGTGGCACAAGCAGTCAGTAATTTGGCTTTAGCATTTGGAGATGATGATGCTGACCCTGGAGCTATGGTAAATGAAGATGTTTTTTTAAATTATACTAGTTTTTAAAAGCATTATCAGGGCCCTCAGTAGTTTGAGAAATTGCAGGGTACAACAGCGATGATAGCCCATAGTTTTGGCATGCATAATATTTAAGAATTGAACTCTATAATGTTTGAGGTTCATGGAAGTATGAACCGCAAAATAGCTTTACACACTGCATGAATGCCGTAGTGCATTAGAACAGAGCCATTCATATCAATGTGTGTAAAGCTGTTTTGCGGTTCATAATTCCAAGAACCTCGAACATTATCAAGTTCAATTCTTATAATTCTTAATGTATAACTTTGTCATTAATATAAAAAAAAATTAAATAAAAATCTAACTCTTTTGTCCAGCTATTTACTATTTCATTAACGCGAAATTCATACACTGTTTTAGGGAACCCCCATCCTTGAGGTTCGACTTTTTCCTTCAAAAGCCGAATGAGAAGATTGGTTTTTTACAAATAAAAATACTGATTCTTTACAATTATGACATTAAATGTCAATATGAGCCAGTCACATTTATAATTTAACATAAACAAATGACGTTAAAAGTTATTTAACCCTTTTCGACTTTGGAACGGGAAATCCCACTATTAAAAAAAATCACCGTTCAGACTTCAGAACAGGAAATCCCATTGTGTCTTTTTAATTTGTATTTACCGCTAAATTCATCATAACTTGACATGCGCAGTTTAGGTAATTCTAAGAACAACATCCTGTTAGAAATGTAGCATGGTTTGCTGTGAAAATTATCATTTTTGGTCAATTTTCATCCAATTTTGTATCAACGGTAATGGCGGCATCGATTTTTCGTGGCACGGTGTTCTCGGAAAATTACAGCGAAAGTGATTTTTTATCGGAATATGAGAATAAAAACTCAGATGCAACACAAGTAGGTAAAATAGTATCACGAATATAAGATGACATACCACTTCCGAGACATGCACGTTGTCGGAGAGTGAGTGAAGATTTTCTAAATAAGTCAATTCGTTAACAGATATTCATAGAAATTTGATGTCCTTATGATAAGGAATTAATACAATACATACCTATATTTATATATAATAATGATGAGTTAATTCTTAAAGGAAATTCATTTATATTTACAAATATACTTTAACCAACTTTCTACCACGAATATTAAAAAAGTCATCATCATTTAGCCATCTTTAAATTTATCCTTTGTTTAACTGCTGAGATATATCAATTCCTGGAGCACTTTAAGGCAGTGGCTTAACGAGTCTGAAAGGGTTAAGTGAATGTAAACGATAATATAAACATATAAAATGATATATTTTGTATTATAAAATGTGCTTGTGGTGAAGTGGTTGGTGTATGAATATTTAACTATAAATTTGTGCCATTTTATGAAAGTGGTTTTTCGATTGCGGTGTTGAAATTACAGTTATCAAATTTTAAGTTTTAAAATTCCATGTGATGACAGATTTTATATCGACAAAGTGTGTTCAGTGTTATCAGGGATAGATGAAACCGATTATGTTGCATGTTTCTGTTATATTCACAGGCTTTGTAATTGTCTGAGTAGGCAAATGTGTCGACAGTTACAATATGTGTGAGATTAAACAGGACCTAGGTCCAAGCTCATATTTTGTTATAGAAAAAAAAAAAGTTTATAAATTAAAATCTCCAAATTTCTGTTATTTTGGCGTCATCGTTTGATGTTTAAAAATAGAATCTTGGGAGAATTCCTTGGTGATTCCTTTGTTGACATAATTCATAAAATAGTTTCAGTTATATTTATAGTCAGAAATTGTTTTTTTAAGTCACATGATCTCATTTGGACCAATCCAAGTATTTATAACAAATGTGTATTTACAAAATGGAATTATATATATTATAGCGATATCATTATAGTAGACAACACAACTGAGATAATTACCACACATGCTTACGTGTAATGAAAAACATTAAACGATCTGCACTTACCTTCATCTCAGTCACATGTAATGACAGTAATGACGAACCAACCATATTTCTCGAAACAAATAGTACCGCCAAGAACCAATCAGAATGCACCTAAGAATTCTAGACACACACACACACACTCACACACTCACACACACACACACACACACACACACACACACACACACACACACACACACACACACACACACACACACACACACACAAGATGGCTGTACCCATGGATAAAAATGTGGACAAGTAACTACATGAAATAATCACGTTTTCAGACAAATAAATAACTATTTTTGCACATTGTTTGAATCCTTTTCGCGGGAGAAAATATTAAAGAAGAAAAACAACATATTTTTTACCATAAATGAAGAGTAGTAGCGAAAGCTGTTACAGGCGGCGATTTACCACCAGTGACCGGGTACTTTTGAGGGCCTGCATTATTTTATAACACTGTTGATTATGCTAGTTTGAAACAGTTAAATTGATGGTTTTGTTTATCCTTTTAAGTTTTTGGAGGAAACATAAATTAATTCAACTATCTATTAAAGTATGCATATAAATTTCAGCACTGTGATTTTGTCTTTATGTGCTATGAATAAAGTGTATTACTATCTAATATTTTCTACATTTTCATTATGATAGATTGTCAGATTTGTTTCTTTTTCAATTAAAACTACTTATTAATCATGTAGTAATCAAATGAAAAAACATATCGACAGCAGACACTCTTACTAGCAAATTCACAGAAAAGGTTATTTTTTTGTTTTGTGGTGTGACATCTGTTCTTTACTATTATATGTCCTATGTTAAACAGTTGTAAGCCAGACTTGAACAGGTGCTCATTCCTGTAGTTACTGTACACGGGCAAAAGTTTTGTCTTGTACTTATTTTTAAAATGAAACTGCAAGGCAGCTCATTTAAATGTCACTACAGTGGACTAAGCCACACATACTATTCCTCTTATATACTTCTGGTTGATAAAATGGCAAAAGTTTCAGTGTTAAATTTATATTGTGTATTTTTAGATTGAAGATTATGTACATGTATGCACTATTTAGAAAGAATATTCGGGAAAAAAAAATTAGACTACTTACACAAAATGGATTTATAGGGAATTTAAGGTATAATATAAAAAAAAAAATTGACGGAGTCAAAATGATAGTGTCAAAATGAAATGAAGCATACTATTGTCAGAAATTTAAAATGGCGGTTATCAGTTGCTTATTTTGGAGCACAATCCATGGTAATGAGAGGAAAGTGTCTTATCAGCCTGTAATTTGGAACGGGGTTCATATTTACTAATTAAATTGTGACTGACTACTTAGGCTAACTGATAACTGCAGACATTTTGTAAGTAATTGGTATGAATTCTTTGAAAAAGCGTTTTGATTTGATTTGACTTTTAAAATATGATGAGTGAAACGTGATTTCAGCCTTTACATATAGCAAACCCAAAGGTGACATAAATTTATACAAGTAAAGATGATCTTTGATAATACATGGGTGTAAAGATGTGTATGAATATATTTTGAATCTTGATACAGAATAGCTATAATCATCACATTTTATTTAGTTCCAGCTGAAAATATTACTTGATTGTGTTTAAAGTTCCACATTTTATCTTGTTTCTTCCATTTATCAGTTAGTCAGATGATTTGATCCAATGATTAAAAAAAATAACCACAGAGTCATTACAATAACAGACAATATTTTAGCATTTTTCTTATTATAATTAATTAGTTATATTAAAAAAAATGGTTTGACTGAAATTAATGTAAAACTGCCTATCCAGACTCATATTTTTCTAATTTACAACTGACCAAACCAGCACATCATTATGTCACGCCTGCATGGATATGGTATGTGTGTGTGTGTTTGTTTTGGGGTTTGTGTGTGTTTGCAGGCTTGCATGTGCAGATGCATGTTTTATATGGAAGTATAGAATTGTTGTAGTTCACACTAGCAGAAATGGGGTGTGATGTAGCTCAAATCTTACATGTCCGCCTATGAAGCGGTTGATCATCGGATTGAACCTTCTGAGTAGACCAATTTGCAGTCTGGGCTATTTTTCATTCCAACCAGTGGTCCACAACTTGTTCATCAAAGGCCATGGTATGTGCTGTACTGTCTGTGGGATAGTGTATATAAAATACCCCTTGCTGCTTATCGAAAAGACTAGCCAACGTGGTAGCAGCGGGTTTCCTCTAAAAAATGTCAGAATGACCGTATGATTGACATCCAATAGCCCATGAGGTGTTGTTAAATACAACAAACTTTACTATACTAGCAGAAATATTTTGGAGTTATGCCCCTTGTAATGTGATATGAATTTATTATAATTGTTTTTAGTTTTTGATAGTAATAATAATATGTAATCTCAAATAATATATAATCTCTAAATTTGTTCTTAAGTTGAACAAAAAATATATAATTTTTTAATTGTGATTTGATCAATGACTTTACAGCACAACCAGAATAAATATTGTGTAACATCATTAGAGGGATTATTCAAGCGTGTTAAATACTGTTATTACATAATGCTGTTTATTACATTATTATTATTTATATTATTATTATTTTATATAATCTGCAGTTGCCACTAATTGTGTGATAAGTTAATGATATAAAAATAATTGTTTATTTCTCTTCTTTCAGAGTCGACCATTTGGTGTGGCACTATTGTTTGCTGGTATTGATTCAAAAGGACCACAGTTGTAAGTAATTAGACTGGAGTGAAGCTGCATGTAATGTATAAATGGTATTACAGAGTAGACTTAGGTTTAAATCCTGACCAGGCTCATCTGTCATCATATAGCTTTTTTGGTATCAAATTAGTTTATAAATTTATAATTAAAAAATTTATTCTTACTGCTTAAACCACCACGTTTGTTTTTGATCTCACATAAAATAATAAAAAATAAAAAACCCCACTCTTACAGAAATGTTATTTTATTCCAATGTTTTATGTTAAAAATATATTTCAAAATGTGCAAAAATGATAACTTTCAAAATAATTAGTTTTTGCCTTTCTTTATTGCAATAAATGTTCATGTTGTTCCTTCTATCATTTTTATAAATAATTTTATTTTGTTTTACAGATTCCACATGGATCCTTCAGGCACATTTATCCAGTATGATGCCAAGGCTATAGGGTCAGGATCAGAAGGTGCACAGCATTCCCTACAAGAAGTTTATCATAAGGTTTGTGTAAATCACTATCAAATTCTTTAAGAGAAGTTTGTGGTAGTTTGTAAACATTAGTATAGAATTTATTTCTTAACAAATTGTTGAGTTCAGATGGAATCTCACAACGTGATTAAGCTGATTTTGTTGCTTTTTTGCAGTCAATGACATTGAAAGCAGCTTGTAAATCAGCATTGACAATATTGAAACAAGTCATGGAAGAAAAACTCAGTGCAACAAATGTAGAGGTAAATACATGTTTTTCAAAATATTATTATGGGGTATTTAAAAAAGAAAGAAATTTGTGCCAACTGGAGTCTCATGAAATAAATAAGAAATGTTATTCTTTCTTCTTGTTTTGTATATAAAATCTGTTACAATTTATGTATCCTTGCTGATTTACACAAAAACAATAAAGAAATATTTTTTTGTATATGGGACATACCTGGAATATTCTTGAGAAAATGATTATTCTTGTATAATACCATTTTGTAAATACACATTTGTTATAAATACTTGGATTGGTCCAAATGACATCATGTGACTTAAAAAAAAAAAACATTCTTAGAAGCAGGAACCTCAGTTTTGCACTATTTCAGACTATACCAAAACTACTTTATGAATTATGTCAACAAAGGAATCACCAAGGGATTCCCCAAGATTCTATTTTTAAACATGAAACGATGACATCAAATGTCAGACGTGCCTTCCAATTTGTTTGGAGATTTTAATTTAGAAACTTTATTTTCCATCTATAACAAAATATGAGCTTGATCCTGTTTAATCTCACACATATCGTAACTTTCGACTCATTTGCCTACTTTCACAATTACAAAGCCAGTGAATACAACAGAAACATGCGACATACCAGTTTCATCTATCTCTGGTAACATTGAACACACTTTGTCGATGTAAAAGTTGTCATCACATAGAAATTTCACTTCTAAAATTTGGTAACTGTAATTTCAACACCGTAGTTGGAAATCCATCTTTATAAAATGGCACACATTCACAAATTTATAGTTAAATATTCATACACCAACCACTTCACAACATACACATTTTACTATACAAAAGAGATCATTTTATATGTTTATATTATCGTTTACATTCACGTAAATAACTATTAACATCATCTGTTTATGTTAAATTATGAATGTGCCTGACTTATATTGACATTTAATGCAATAATTGTGAAGAATCAGAATTTTTGTATGTAAGAAACTGATCTTCTCATTCGGCTTTTGACGGAAAAACCCGAACATCAAGGAGTGCTTTCCCTAAAAGTGTGTATGAATTTCGCATTAATGAAATAGTAAATAGGTGGACCAAAGAGTTCAATTTTTATTTGAGAAAACGTTATATTAACGACAAAATTATACATTTGGAATTATACGAATTGAACTTGATAATGTTTGAGGTTCGTGGAAGTATGAAACGCAAAACAGCTTTACACACTTTGATATGAATGGCTCCGTGCTAATGTACTACGCCATTCATACAGTGTGTAAAGCGGTTTTTCGGTTCATACTTCCATGAACCTCAAACATTATCAAGTTTAATTCTTAAATGAACATTTTGCTAGGACCAATGAAAAGAAAAACAAATGCTTGTTTTATTGGTAAATTATTTTGTAGCTTGGTGTTGTAGACCCTAAATTTTCAAATTTCATGTTATTCTTAAATACCCCTTATGTGTGTCCTCCCCATTAATTAATAACTCATAGGTTAACTAGAATTTTTACTTTACTTTATAATTTACAGAATTATTTCTTTATTTTAAAAATAGCTTAAATTGTTAATAATAAAATAATTGTATGTAAATGATATTTGGAAATGAGTTAAAATTATTAATATCTTATATATATGTGTTTGCTTTTATTTGTAGATGGCAACAGTGACACCAAAACAAAAGTTTCATATGTTTTCAAAAGAAGAGTTAGAATCTGTAATAAATGATATCTGAACAAGTTTATGTTTATGACTATTTATCTGACTGTACATCATGGACGCTGTCATCAATCAGGACATACATGGCTTGACTCTTCATCAACAGACACCAAGAACTTCAAGTAATTCACTCATCAAGCATATTTTTGACCATTTCATCACAGATTTTAGTTTTTCCGGAATGTTACAGTCTGAAGTAAAAACAATGTATGAGACGAGAAGAACACGGGATGATTTTGTTTAAATGAATCTCGTATTTCCCAATTCATCAATTTCTATTCAAGAATTTAATTTAGAAGCTTTTGGTTTTTGTAAGTTAATCATGTTGATTAATAAAATTACTTAATTAGAGAAAATTACTGGAAAACTAATGCCTAGAACATGTTCAGCTCAGTTGTTTGATATAAATCTTAAAGAGCTCAGCAAACATGTACAACTTGACATCATAAACGAAGAATGTTTGATTTCAGTTTTACAAAATTCTGGATTACTGATAAGATAAATTTGCCAGATTTGGATTAGTACTAGATTATGTTATGACTTGAATTTATGTGAGACTAAAATGTCTTAAATATTTCTCACCCAAACAGCACTCTTACATGAATCCTAGAAAGAATACTTCTGAAATTTTACCAGCACTTAAATGGTGTTTTTCATTTTGGATGCTGATATTGTTCTCTCCTCCCCACCCCCCTCCGAGTGAATTTGAACACGTCATTGTGTGACTGAACACTAAAAGAGTTATTGTTGAATGAAAAGGTGTATGAACATCCATGTGAAATTTTACAGCAAGAATAAATTTGTAAGTTTGAACATGTCATCATGTTTTGTTGTATGTATATATTGTGGTTTAAAGTGATATCTAAACTATTCATTATTTACAGATAACACATTACCCAGGGTTCTTACGCGGTTATGGAAAACCTGGAAAGTTATGGAATTATAAAAAAAAAATTCCATGCCCTTGAAAGTCCTGGAAAAGTGGAATTTTATTAAAAAGTATTGGAAAGTTATGGAAAATCATGGTAAGCGTCTTCCGAGATTTTAATAGTGAGCGAGATTTCCTATCTTACGAGAACTACGCGAATCGGCCAGTCATAACATCTCAGTAAGCTCTGTCAATTGCTGTCAGCTTTTATAAAGCCTGTTCGGCATTGTTATTTGAGAAGCTGGAGGAAAACTGAAATAATTTTAATTGTTTAATTCAAAGGGGTTTGAATTGGTGACAAAAATGCCTGGAAAATAAATTCTTAGAGGCCTGGCTGTAGAACAAGTGTGTAAGGTTAAGTTGGAAAAGTACTGGAAAAGGGTGGTTAAAGGTCCTGGAAAGTTATGGAAATGTGTTCAGCTAAAAGTGTAGGATCCCTGTTACCTTCTGTTGGGTGTACCTTCCGGTCAGAAAGAACAGCTGGAAGTCAATGAAATACACTTACGTTTCTTGTTAATTGCATGTTATATATATATATATATATATCTGCCCTTTCAACATTGGAGTAGTATCCTCTGATGGACCGGTCTGTTTGATCAGTTTATTTGTGTGGAATAAAAAGTAGTTTTTTTTCTTTTGTTTTTAATTTTCTTTTTATATTGGCTTCATTGCTAGAGATGTAATCTAACTTGAAAAATTAACTCCTTTTTTTTTTGTATATCTTAACAATTTTAGATCTTAATCTGCAGGGTTTCACATTTGAAAAGTAGAGAAGAGCTATAAATCACTCCCCAAGTAAGGTTCAGGGGAGCTTTTTCTCAATAATCTCACCTCTACAGAAGTGATGGGGAGCTTTTTCCTTAAAATCAATTGAATGATTCAATTGATTCAGAATCATTGATTTAATTGACAAAACCGGAGGTTTAAAAAAAAAATGTTGCTCTAATTCTCCGACAATTACGAGATTTATTACATATTTTGGGTCAATTTACTTATAATCATGATAATCTAAAACGATGAAAAAAATTTATGTGATCGATTCTAATTATATTTGGATATTTTCACAAAAACCGAGAATTACCGAACTCTATGGTATTTTTGGAGTGCGATTATTCACACTCCTTGGTCGAAATCTAAGGGAGTGGTGGGGTGCGATCGCACGCCTTAAACGTGAAACCCTGGATATGTGCATTTAGTTTCAAAGCAGCAAAAATAATCTGTCATTTTATGATTTTCTGGCACTTTACTTTAATTTTATTTTATAGATAATCACCAAATATGGCAAAACTATGAAGACTTGATCACATTTGTCCCTTTTTCTCATCTGTACCACTTATACATTTTTAGCCAATGTTTCTGCTGCCACTCAAATCACATTGTGTGTGTCTGTGTTGTTGCAGTATAAAAATCACAGCCTAATAAAGTGTGTTGAAGTAGAAGTATATGACCAAAAAAACAACCCCAGATTAAAATTGGTATAGAGTAAATGGTAGCATTTCCTTCTTTTGTTTTTTGATCTCTAGTAATCATTTATTTTTTCTGTTTTTCTGGCAAATAATTTTCTTTTCGTTAGGCTTAAATCTTTCACACTTTGAGAGCAGCTCTCGAGATGAAGCTGGTGGTCTTTCGTAGTGCATCCACAGACCTGTACAGCTTGTCTCATCCATTAGCAACCGGTGGGTTCTGCAGACCTGGAGGATGTGCTCTGTTGTCTGATCTGCCTCCCCACAGGGGCACATGGGTGATGGCACGAGGTAAAACCTTTTATACATGTGGTGGTTCATCTGATTGTGTCTGGTTCTTAGGCGGAAAATGACCACGTGTTCTGGACTGAACAGTTGATGGCAGTTGTCATATGAGCCTGGCATTTTATAAAGGGACTTGATGATTGTGTCAAATAATTATATGATAAGGTCACAGCATCCAAGTTATTTAGAAAGCTTTCAGAAAGTTTTGTTGTAGAAACTTGGAGATAATTTATTGTTTTGCATCATCTACTAATCCATTTATAATACCACTCTGCTTTTAAAGTGTTTACTGAATCAAATGCAAATACAGTGTATGCCTGCTTTGATATTCTTCATCACTTTAGTGATAAGCTGTGCTGTCGCTCCTTACAAAAAACAATACATCACGGTTCATGGACAGTGTCTTTAATACTTATTTTTCTGTCTTATTCTGCACAAAGTTTATTATAAACATATATTTAGCAAGCTTTGTACCAGTAATTGCTTACCATGCATTTAGTAGAAATGAATCATTCTATATTTGTAATGAACGTGTTGGTGATAAATTCTAGTTCTTGTTTTAACACCTCGAGTGATCTTAGGTTGCCATACTTATCTAGGCCTTTACTAACTGAACTATTAAAAAAAAACCTAAATTAATTCGTATATTTTAGAAATACAGATTATCAGTTTAATACGTTTCTCACAGTCCAGAATTATTTATTCAAACAATGTTTCCTCCATATACCATGCATATGGTTTATAAGGAAATACAGCAAAAAAAAAATTTTTTTCTAGCACCTTAGTTTTTCAACATGTCTCTATCAGAAGTGTTTTTTGACTGGATTTAAAATAGTTTTTTGGAAAGACTGAAAATATTAATTTTAAATCGTTAAAAAGAAGTTCCAAAATTTGCGCCAACTTATTTACACTGAATGAAAATGAAATTGTAAAATTTAAAGTGCAATGTAATTATAAAAATTAAATAATAAAATGTAATTATAAAAAAATAAATAAAACTGACTGTATAAACATTCATATTCTGGTTTGCTGTTAATAGATTTCTTGAGCTTAGCTGTTGATTTCAAAAGTTAATCAACTGTTGAAAATGTCATGCATAAAACACCATGAACGAAAAACATGGTAGAATTTGTCTAGTTTTTGTATCCCTTTTCTTTGGCCAGCGCGGCAATGAGCTTGTTAACAACCCCGAGAATATCATCCCAAGCCTTGCAAACTTCATCTGTAGCCGCATCTTTGAAATTTTCCTTCATGAAAGGACCAAACATTTTCTGCAAATCCTGCAACAAAGAACACATATTTGCTAATTATTTGTATTACCCATATGGGCTCAAATATACGGTGTAAGATATTTTTGATAATTGCACAGTGTGCAGATTGCTTCTACGGCTACCGATTGGCTGGCTTTAAAAAGATGAGATT
>JAULBS010116515.1:0-14572 GCA_032355785.1 Symmetromphalus regularis | reverse complement strand
TATGTTCACATGTGGCAGACAGCTTATCGAACTATTGGTTGATATCCTAATGATAAAAATGAATACAAAACTTGCAACGCTATGTTCACACGTGGCAGACAGCTTATCTAACTATTAGTTGATATCCTAATGATAAAAATGAATACAAAACTTGCAATGCTATGTTCACATGTGGCAGACAGCTTATAAAACTATTGGTTGATATCCTAATGATAAAAATGAATACAAAACTTGCAACGCTATGTTCACATGTGGCAGACAGCTTATCGAACTATTGGTTGATATCCTAATGATAAAAATGAATACAAAACTTGCAATACTATGTTCACATGTGGCAGACAGCTTATCCGACTTGGTTGAGTATTTTTAGATTTTTATTACATATCCGTGTTGTAAGTTGTGTCTTGTGTTGTCTTTAGTAGTTTTTAATCAAATATGATTTATTATCATGTACTGGTATTTTAAATTTTGTTTGGTTTGTTTGAATGATCCATCATACATGCACTATAATTAGAAATAAATGTGTCATATTATTAATGCGAATAACATGAACTCACATTTTTTGCATTAATATAATGATCACATTAATTTCAAGGCCTACAGTATGCCCTACTTATTTTGACCAGTGTATTTGAATGTTTAAAAAGTACTTAATGATTTAAATAAAAAATTCAGCTTGGCCTAGAGGCCTCTGGTTTAATTTAGGCATTATTCAATTATGAATACCATACATGTCAGAGTTTTCTTCTCTTGTGCTGTCCTGTCTGTGGGTAAGTGGATATAAAAGACCCCTTGCTGCTTACCTGAAAGACTAGCCTATGTGGCGGCAGTGAGTTTTCTCTAAAAGGAATATGTCAGAATGACCATATGATTGACGTCCAATAACCGATGAAAGGTAAAAATCAATGTGCTCTAGAGGCGTCGTTAAATAAAACAAACTTTAATTTACCTTTTCTTTTTTCCAGCAAAATGGAATTACTCAAAAGAAGTTGCAGTTAAAATGCAGAAACAGGATTGTGTATCGACGGCAGCTTTTCTGGATGAAGCCCAAATATTAAAAACATTGCAGCACCCAAACATTATCAGCTTGTTAGGTGTGTGTTGTGAGCAGGAACCGATTTACCTGATAACGGAATACATGGTGAATGGTCGTCTGTCGCTGTACCTGCGCGAGGGCAAGGGGAAAGACATCGCTGTTAGTCAGCTCTTGTATATCGGAGCACAAGTAAGCCAGTTATGGTTAAATTTTACCTCACATTGTAGGTTAGAACCTGGAAGGCAGTGACAAAAATATTATTATTTTAAAGACAGAACATCTAAATCTACTATAATGTCACACGTTTTAATTTTTTAGTAATCTCGGCAAGGTAAATCAGACTGATAAATGCCATGGAGATGAATGTAATAAATAGTATTAAATCATGTATATTTTATTTTATTAAAATTGTTTTCAGTTGGTACATTCTCTTTCATGTCTGGCACAAACGATTAATCTAGGAAATTTTAATCAACACACCACTGGTGCAGATGTAGGATTTCTGAGGAGGGTCGGGGGTCTAAATGTGATTTCTGTGGAGTGGCGGGGGCCTAAATGTGATTTCTGAGGAGAGCCAGGGGTCTAAATGTGATTTCTGAGGAGGGCCAGGGGTCTAAATGTGATTTCTGAGGAGGGGCGGGGGTCTAAATGTGATGAAACCCATCATCGCGTGTGCCACAGCGCAATAGTATCGTTTCCCATTAAAGGTGATGGTCGGTTTTCAAAAAGGGAGGGATATAGGCCCCTGGACCCACCTTGGATCTGCTACTGGAAAAGGAATATTATTTCCATGTCTGAAAGTGCATGTAAGAGATGCCTTGATACTAATGGAAAAATGTCACAGGCTTCCTGTGACGACTGTTTGTCAGAATTAACAAATGTTTGACATCCAGTAGCCAATAATTTCCTAAGAGAAAGATATCCAATTCAGTGGGTTACCTTTGGGAGCGGGATGTGGCTCAAACGGTAGCATGTCCGCCTGTGAACCGGTCGGTCGTCGGATCAATCCTTCTCAGTGGACCCATTTGCAGTTTGAGCTATTTTCCATTCCAACCAGTGATCCACAACTGGCTCATAAAGGCCATGGTATGTGCCGTCCTGTCTGTGGGGCGGCAGGGCTTTCCCCAGGATTTGTTTTAGACACTTACATTTTCATAACTCACTTTTGTGCATAGATAATTTAATCATAGAAAAAAAAAAGACTAAAAGTGTGACATGTATAGTTTAATTTTTTTCATTAAAACTTTTCATCTTTGTTTCTTTATCTTGTCAACGCCACTAATCAGTCAACTGTTACTTCAAATCATTAATTCTTCTATTTTTCATAGATCGCCATGTGTGACCCTCACTAAGTAATGTTATTTAAGTTCTGCATAAACTGCAAAACAAAAAAAACTATTAACTAAAATATTATAAAGTTTTAAAAAAAATTAAAAAAAGGAAACCACTGTTTTCGTTTGTTAATATTTATTAATATTTTTAAATAACAATTTATTGTCCTTACAATGGTAATTCAGTAACATGAATAATTAAAAAGAAAATCATTTATCGTGTTTATTATGGTAATTTAGTAATGTGACATATCAGGGTTATATATATTACAAAATAGCTAACTCAGTTGGGTGTTTAGACGTAACTGTCTTAATTAGAATTTTTTTAAATAATAGTTATAATATATTTAAGTTTTTGTAAGTTACTTATATCTACATAATAATGCAATAAATCTTTTGTTAATATTAACTTATGGTATTTAAACCATCATCAAGTAAAATATGTAGTATTAACCTTTAATGTGTTTTCGTTTACATCATAAAATCGAAGCGAAGTAATTTTACCAATAATTAAATAGGGCATGTTTAACTCAAGAAATTTATGTGTCATGTTGTTTCTTTAATTGTTAGGTTATCATTTTGATGTCTTAATTGATATGTGAAGGCAGTGCATGCAAATCTGTTTTTACGCAAGCCTGTCTCAGTCGGATTATTAGGTGATCCCATTCAATAGCCCATACTCTCGAAGAACGATTAAAACAACAAGATTAACTGGACTCTCGCTGTCTGAAGTAGCCTATTGGGGATATATTTTCCAGTCGGAGAGTGTGACTGTGTGTGCTGGAGACAGTCAAATTTTACAACTTTATTATTATTATTATTTTGGAGTCTATATCAGTTTTATGATACCTTGCACTTCTCAAATTAAGCCAACACAGTACTTGAGCTATGGCACTTACAAGACATGAAGGTGTTTACTTTTGATGAGGTAAGGGAGAACGGGCCGTGTCAGCTTATCGCTCGGGAGAAACCTCTGGACGGTACATATAAAAGACCCCTTGTTGCTTATCGGAAAGAGTAGCAGGTTTTCTCTAAATACATATGTCAGAATGACCATATGACTGATGTCCAATAACTGATAATAAGATAAAAATAAATGTTCTAGAGGCGTCGTTAAATAAAACAAACTTTACTTTTACTTTTGTGTTACCTTTGTGTCGGTAAAGAAGTGTTGTTTCTCAAGTCAAGAAAGAACGACTCATAGGTCGGCAGCTCACCTGTGTAAATGGTTAGTGTAATTAGGAACAGATTTCATGAAGTCATTATGTGTCAGTAGCGGATCCAGGGGGTCTGAACACCCCCGTTTCTCATAGTTTTTAGTATATTTTAAAATTTTACAAGTGGAACAAATGTGAAAATTAGCCATTGCCATCACATTTGGATCCTCTCCCTTTCAAAAATCGTGCAACCACACCTGACATGTCAGTCTGGGCTGTTGCATAATGATACTGGCAGCAGTTTGGTTTGGTTGACAAACAGAATGTTCAGCGTCTAATAGCTTTCTTGTTTTATTGATTATTGTCATGCAACCTGGAGTTTCAGCTGATTCAGCACCTGTCAGACTCATTGTGTAACAGTGTAAAAGTGCTGTAATAATTAGCAGATGCCATACTTATTTTTGCATTTTGCGAGCATGAATGAAGTGCATGCACCTGGTGTAGGGTTCATCCATCACATACAAAGTTTTGTGTTTTATTTAAATAGACCGCTAGAACATATTGATTCGTTAATCATCGGCTTTTGGATGTCAAACATTTGGTAATTCTGGCATGTAGTCTTTTATCATTGGCAGCAAAGAATCTAATATATATGGACATTCCCATATGACAGGACATTAAAGTCTTTGATATACCAGTTGTGTTGGGTTCAGTCGGAGAATAAGTCCACAAACGTTGTTTGGTCCTAAAATGAAATTAACTTGGGCAAACACTCAACCATTTGGGCTAGATAATGCTGTCACCCCCACCCCATCTTCACTGACCACACCCTGACCACATCCCATTACATACTTAGAAAAGTGAATTATTAATTGGCTATCAAACGAATATGTTTGAGAATCTAATTCCAAGTTAGTTTGGAGTTGGAGAGACAAGACAAATATATTGTAAAAGTCTTTTATGTGTATTGACTTTTAAAGAAAGAAAAAATATGTTTATGTTGGATTGACCGGTCAAATAATACTGAGGGTAAGATTCAAACAGCCACTTAACAGATTACATGATACTTGCCATTTCTAATACATACATTTATTAGTCATTTTTAAAAGTTCTATTTTGTCAGCTTTGACAAAGGCGATGGTACATGTATGTGCTGTCTATCTCCCGGAAAGCACTTATAAAAGATCCATTGCTGCTAATAAGAAAAGAGTACAGGGTTTTTGCAAGAAGGCAAAATGTCATCTAGAATTCATTTCCAAGTCTCTAAAATCAAAACATTTCCTGGGTGTGTACCCCCAAACACCCCTCACCCCCACCCCCAAACACCCCTCACCCCCACCCACCCATTCTGTGTACCCTCAAATTATTTTCTGTCAGAAACCGTGGAGTAGTGTATGTAGTGCTAGTAGGATTCCTCTAAAGACCATGAGTCCCGAAATACCATGTCTGACATATAGCCATTGATGTGCTTTGATCTTTTGATTAAACCCCGAAACACCATATGTCTGACACCTAGCCATTGATGTGCTTTGATCTTTTGATTAAACCTCGAAACACCATATGTCTGACACATAGCCATTGATGTGCTTTAGTCTTTTGATTAAACCTCGAAACACCATATGTCTGACACATAGCCATTGATGTGCTTTGGTCTTTTGATTAAACCCCTTGGTGGACTTATTCTCTGATTGGTTTTTCTCTCATCCCTTCCACTCCCTCGTCACTGGTTTGTCAAAGACTGTGGGAGCGTGTATATAAAAGATCCTTTGACGCTAATGGAAAAATTGGTTTTCTCTGAATCTGCATGACCAAATATTTGACCTCCAATAGCCAATGATTAATAAATCAATGTGGTCTAGTGGTTTCGTTAAACAAAAGTTTTTATCTGCTCTACATTTAATTTATAAATCTAAATGAAAGCTTCGACGAGTGGTACACAACTTGTTTATCAAAGGCCATGGTACATGTATGTTCTGTCAATCTTTGAAGATGACAGAATTTCATCCATTTCGCAACACTACCTGTGAGTAGGTTTATTTTCTGTAATTTGAGTTGATTATTTGTTTACAGATAGCTGATGCGATGGCTTATATGGAGAAGGAGAAATTTGTGCATAGAAACCTCGGAGCACGGAACATACTGGTTGGGGAACATAACAAGATCCGTATCTCGGGTTTTGGAATGACCAAGGCTATGGATGATCCAGACTTTAATTTCCGCAGAGGTTTGAAGATGGCAATCAAATGGATGGCCCCCGAGGTGTTGCTCTACAATAAATACAGCACGCGGGCAGATATCTGGTCATTCGGAATCGTGTTGATCGAGATCTTCACATATGGCAAGGAACCATATGAAGGTATATCTTATTATCATTGGATGTAAAAAAAAATCATTATTATTTACTATTATTTATTTATATACGTATATTATTTTGTTGTTGTTGTTGCTTAATTGTGAAATGAGTTGTGCCAAAAGTGTTTCCCATTAGTTCATAACTGGTGAAACAAAGGTCATGGTATGTACTATCCTGTCTGTCTGTTAGTGTATATAAAAGATCCCTTGCTGCTTATCGATAAGAGTAGTTGTATTAGTGTGGCGGCAGCAGGTTTCGTCTCCTACTAACACTAACCTCTGTCTTGGACAGACAGCACAGGAAACTGAGTTGTGTGCCCAGGACAGTATGCTTGAACCTTAACTGGATATAAGCACAAACATAAATACAACCAACCAAACCAAAAATATCTCTCTTATTTAAATCTGATAACAAATTTGAGCTTATTTTATGTTCTCTGTATGGACATTGTTTTGATGACATGTTTTATATCACAGGTATGCCAAGTAAAGAAGCGTTCGAAAGTGTGCAGCAAGGTTATCGAATTCCAAGACCGGAAATGTGCCCAGTTGAGGTATACGACGTCATTCTGACAGCATGGAACACAAATGCTCACTCACGACCGAGTTTTGACTTTATGAACACATTTTTACACGACTTAGTAAGCTGATCGGCCAAAAGATGAACATAAAAGCTATGTGGGTTGTGTAATATTGAGTGTTGCTTCAGCAGAAAAGCTCTATGCTTGTGAAAGTTATGCAAGTGAATGAACTCACCATGGAGGGATTGTTAATGGTAGCATGGTTTGTGTACGCCCTATGGCATAAATGGGAAGTAACCGTGAAAGGAATTTGTGTGAGGACCCATGATTTGGTTTAAAATCTTGATTGTTCTGTAGCTATAACCATTTAGCATACCAGATTTGTGTGGAAAGCAAAACGTTTAAATAACTGAAGCAAAACCGTTATGTAATTGGAACTAAAGATCTATACTTGCAGAAAAGCAGTTCTTTAGGTGAACCTGACTGGCTATTTAGATGAAAATAGTTTTATAGCTGAAGACATCAGTCTTATTGCTGGAGCTAAACTTCTGTCATTGAAGCAAAATGATTCTATAGCTGAAGTGAAACAGTGAAGTATAACAGTTGAACCAAAACGTTTGTTTGACTTGAGCCATGACAGTTCAACTACATCAGTAGATTTTGATTGTATGTATAAACCTCACTTCAGTGTTTATAAAAACAAACATGTTTTTCAAGGTGAACTGCTACAGAAGAATTTTACTGTATTAATAGGTTTAATAAAACAACACTTCAAAACATTTATCTAAAACAATATTTAAAAATGCCTGACCATAAACAGGTACAGAATAATTTTGGTACATAGAAAGATATAACAAACACTAATACAGTATCTTTAAAAAATCGAAAACCTCTGATCTTGAACAGGTGCAGAAGTTAAAATATAAAACGCCACTTTACTATCTCTATAAAGAACAAATATTTTTGAAGGTGGCTGGTACAGAAGAACTTGCTTGGGTAGTATCATAAAAACCCACTTCAACATCTTAATAAAAACAAACATTTTTGAAGGTGGCTGGTACGGAAGAACTTACTTGGATAGTATCATAAAAACCCACTTCAACATCTTAATAAAAACAAAAATGTCTCATTGTTCTGGTACAATTGTTTTTGTGTTCTGTGAGAACTAGAGGTCTTCTGATGGTGAGTGAGTAAATCAATATGAATGCAGCCCAAATTTCGCCTAGTTCAAAACGAAGATAAAGAAAACAACTGCATGTACACGGTCTCGAGGAAACAAAACGCCATAAAGACTCCTGTTTGCACGTCTGAAAATCTGCACATCAGTTCAACAAGCTATCTAAATGGGTGAGGAGAGGCCACTGGTTGCTTTTCCCTCCCAAACCTCTCAGTTTTTTGGGCTCAGACTGATTTAGATCAGAAATTGTGCTCACATGAGAGAGAACTTCACAAGTTTGATCTGATTAACATGTTAAAACTCTCGACCTTGACCTTTGACTCTTTAATGACATCCCAACCAGCACCATTATTAAGATACCACCTGTTTTAATTCAATTAATTCAACATCGACCACCTGTTTTAATACAGTTAATTCAACATCGACCACCTGTTTTAATTCAGTTAATTCAACAGCGACCACCTGTTTTAATTCAGTTAATTCAACAGCGACCACCTGTTTTAATTCAGTTAATTCAACATCGATTACTCATTGTCTGGTTGGAAATATTGTGTTCATTGTCCAAGTTGTTCTTTGTTGGACCTTTGTGTTGTTGGAGAATCAAAGTTGGATGACCTAGACAAGCATGATAATTGATATGTGGACTGGTTAAAGAAGAAAATAAAGATTTTTATCTGCATGCTCACATGTGATACATGGTTATGGTGATAGGGTTTTAACAAACCCATGTTCACTAAAGGTTTGCTGTATCCTCCATTGACAGTTGTAAGGAATGGTACTAGGGTTGCAGTAGAAATCATGGTTATGTTCAATACAAAATATGTTTTTGAGTGCCAACTTGACTGGATTTTGCATTTAATGTTTAGCTGAAAAGCTCAGTGTCACCCACAAGTGCTTGATGTAACATGGAACAGTTCAGTGAAAGAATGAATCTTGTTGAAACAGAGAATTTCATGTGGATGAACAATTATCTCCCTTTGCTAAAATAGAGTTATCTTCCATTGTTGAGAAGTTCTTTGTAGAGAAAATTGAATACCTGTGTTTATGTAAAGACGTTTGTTGGAAGTGTTGAAACAAACTGGATTGTCTCCCTTTGTGGAGGTGTTCTTTGAAGGAAACTATCTGTGTTTTGCATACAGATGTTTATAAGAGAATTCAAACTCAAACTGGGTTATCTCCCATAGCTAATGTTTGATTTGAAGATAAACCTAACTACTGGAGTTATTGTGTGTAAAGATGTCTGAGTTTAAAAGTAACTACGGCAGTGTACCATATTAACATGTATTTACGATGTTTGTAAATGTGGAATGCTTACTTGATGCCCTTGTCAGCTGTACATATTGATGATTTCTGAGTGCAAAGTGCTATGTAAACGTGCACAGAAATGGTTAGTTAGCATGACAGATCAAATCAATTTCAATTAGAAAGAATTAAAAATGGGAATTCTATAATATAGAAAAGTTAGAATTATCTCCCTTCACTAAAACAGTTATCTTTCATAGTTGAAGAGTTCTTTTTAGAGAATGTTTTATGTAAAAGCTAGAGAAACTTGAACTACAGACCTATACTTACAAAATGTCAAGTCTCATAGGCAGATTTAGAAGAGATGGATTGGGAAGCTAACCATTATTCTCATATTTTGGGTTCACACCCCTCCCCCATAATTTTGTGGTCTGCAATAATTTCATAAATAAAAAAAAAGTCTACTAAGCTTAGAATTGGCATCCTTCTATGTAATACTATTAACTCTTTTCTATGTATGAAATTAAGAATACCATAGAGTCTTGAGTGTCACATCACATAACTTCAAAGCATAAAGACTACAAAAATGCTTTAAGACTTGGCTGTCAGTGACATGCATGACCATACAATTCCCTTAAAAGGTAACCCACAAAGGTTGTAAAAAACAGTTTAAAGAGGCTAATTGTTTTGAAATACAGTAGTGTATAAGCAATGTTATGTTTAAATTCTCCTTCAGGATTACACTCGGAGGCCCATCACAAGCCAAACAGCTAGGTGAAAAGTGTTTTTAAAATTACTCTACCCCCTTTGAAAATGGAAGGAAATGGATGTCTAAATACAAAGATGTTCTATATGATGTTGGCTGTCTCAAATTTTAAAACTTTTGTTTACAATTTAATTATCTAAGATGAAAATGTTTCTCCCATTAAAATTATTTTGTGCAAAATATATATTTTATAGGGAATATTTGCACTTCATAAATGGATTGTATTTGTCCTAACACAATATAAATGAATACAGATTAAAGTATTTCTAAACATGGCAGTAATTGGCTGAGAAGAGACTCTTAGCCAATGAAATTATTGTTTGACTCTACAGTTTTTTTTATGGATTTCCCTAAAACCAGGCTTCACAGTTTTGGTGCTCACAACTCCACGGTCTCTCACATCTTAATCCTGTAAGCCCCTAGGCTTTTGAGTAAAAAGTAAAAAATTGCCCCAATGCAGGTACAAATGGAAAGTTTTTCTCAATTTCTGAGGCAACAAATCAGCCTCCAAAATACTTAAATTCATTTTCGGGTTGGGAACTTTGCCTTCCTGGACCCCCTATCGGGGCATTGTCCCTGCACCTTGGTTTTGGATTTTAGGCTGAATATGCCCAAGCCACTTTTTCCAATTTCCATTCCTGGTACCTAAAAGTCAAAGTGTGGAGACTAAACTTCAGTTTAATGTGGATCATGTTAAAATCTATAGATTTAAAGTATGTGACTGTTTAACATAAATATCAAACAAATTCCATAGTTTCTTGTCTTCTCAGCAGGGCTGGCGCACACAAAAACATTTTATAGACTTTATTTATTGTATAATTTTTTAACCATTCCCCAGCACAAAAAAACAAATATCTACTGGGGATCATACATGTTTTTTAGACTTACGCATTTACAAATTTGAAGTAATTGTTTTAAAGTGTCTACGCACGCATGTATATTTGTATTATTCTTAGGGTTCATCATATGGGAGATGGAAATATGACAAGAATCCTAAGAAACAGTTTGAGAAGATTGGATTTTTAGAATGAGGAGTTCATGTTGTAAAATGTTTGGAGGTTATACATGATGAGTGGGTTACCTCCCTTTGGACAGACCACCATTTGTAACAAACTGAAATTCTATAACTTTCTCTTCTTTGTTCTGTACAGTTTTGACCTCTGTAATTAAAAATTAAAACATGTTAAAGTTATACAAATAATGAGTTAAAATTGGCTAGTGTTGATAAAAATATGGAAGTTTTTTGTGTATCTTTATTATGGCCAACAAGGGAAATAACTCTTGTTAAAATAACATCACTTGAGTAACCACTATTTTAAAACCTTTAAATCACACTGAGATGAACTTTCAAAATTAAAGTGATTTATTGTGTTGGTTTTTTTTTTTTTTTTTTTTTATAGATCTTTCCTGAAGTGGGTTAATCCTAAAATAAAATGTTAAATTTTGTATTTTTTTTTTTTTTTAATGGCCCCATTTGTCTCTATTTACTCTTATCTGTTAATGGTACAGATCTTACTTATACAATGTCTCGCCATACAGTAACTTACATCAGGTCTACATAAATCTAGACACATTTTAATATTATTTCAAATTACAGATTTTTAAAAGAAGATAACCAAGTTGCCAGACAGAAGAGCATTTCCAAAATGAGCTGATCCTGATTTAAATCCCATCAGCTGTTTCGAGAGTTTATTTTGATATGACGTAATCATGTTTATGATGCAAGCATTTTGGCTGCAGTTTATTTCATTTTGGCTCTGTCTAAATTCATGGCAATTGATTTGTAACTGGAAAGATAAAAAACATATTGCTTAATTTACTAGCAATTCAGTTTAGTGTTTGTCAAAAACAAATGTTAATCTAATATACTTACCTGCCTTATTGTCCATTTTATAAAGTTTTATTTTTATTGCATATATTGTACATGAAATTTTAGTGCTTCTAAAATAAATTCTGATGTGAACTTTCTGATTTTTGATATGTGCATTTAGTTTTCAAACTTAAATATATATTTATACATATATATGTATATACTGTACATGTAGTTTATTTTGAAATGTCATCATCCATTGTGAACTAGGGTATTAAGATACAAATGATAAAAATAGAGTTAAAAATGTTCAGATTCCTCGTATGTTGAGCTTGAAAATAGCCTATACCCCCTGTGTAGCCTATACCCCCTGTGTAACCTATACCCCCTGTGTAACCTATACTCCCTGTGTACTTCTGTATATTTGCACTAAGACCTAAGTTATATTGATACAATAAAAGGGAAATACGGGTAAAGATTATTATTTAGGCATTTTAATTTAAATTTTTCGAAGCAAAAAGTGGTGGGAGATAATTATATAGGCGTCCCCTTGTCAAAAATGTGGGGGTTTACGCCCCATGGTATAATGTAATATCTGGTTCATGATGAATGATCACATACAAGTAACTGATGTAAAGAACAGTCGTTGCATAATACCGAATCATGTGAAATTAATAATTGATAGAAATCATTCTGTTTATAGGGCTAGTCTGATCTCAGGGCTACACCATCAGCTTAGCATTGTTTATTGTATTACACTTTATTGTCATATTTTAACTTCAACTCATTAAAGAAATTAGTCATGAGTTACAGTTTCTTGTTGACGATTCAACCTGAATTCATTGTTCAAACTTCGTTTACACATGTTAAGAAAATATGTTGAATTGTGGAGCAACATTGAACTGTTGAGAAATCTGACCTTTTTATATATATATATATATATATATATATATATATACAAATAAATCTGCCATCATGTAAAAAAAATTAATCTGTTCCTTTTAAAAGTGTTTCAATATACTTTTTAAAACAAATTTGTTAAACTTTATATGAAGAGTTTCATCGCAAAATGCAATAAGAGTCAAATTCAAAAAACTGAAAAATCACAACCAAAGGAAAGGCTTGCATCTGTTCTCCAAGTTTACATTGTAATTGTTTACAGAACACGACATCTGCCATGTATGAGTGTAGTAGAAAATATGCTTTCGTTCCAATATGCGACAAGTGCCATGTACAAATGTGACATTTCCACACAAAAAAAAAGGGTGTTTTTCTCTAAACATCAAAAATGGAGATAACACGTTTTGTGATGAAACTCTTCATATATAGATCAGAAATCTATTGGTCTGCTTTATATTTTATGAAATGCATTAACATATTTGAATAATTCACCTTTAAAATGGATTTGAGTTATTTTAACACTAATGGTTTAGATCCTTGGAACTGGTGTACAAATGTATCAGTTTGGAAGCTTTGATAATGGCAGAGTTTATTTTGTCATCAGTTTGTCTGACACTAGTGTTTTATTAATTGAGTGGAGATCGACAATTCTGTGTAAGAGACTCATTGCAGCATGAGCTGATTTGACCTCATTCTCACCATCACTTTCACTGATGTCCAAATCATTCAAATGGTTTTGTTTCACAGCACTCAATATTCAAAATTAAACAATAAAAACCAAACACTATAAAATTTATGTTGTATATATATTTTTTATTGTTTTTGGTTTTGTGACAAGAATGTCCGGCAAAGATTGATTGATATTGGACATTTTGACTTGCAAATAATTATTTCTGACATGGTTCCCGTGATCATTAAAAACCTGTAAAAGTTTTGAAATTTACAAAATACTTTTCGAGTGCCTTGAAAAGTCCAGAAATTTTTATTAAATCTGAAAACGTTTTGAAATATCTACATCAGCCAAGATATTTTCGATCATGCTTATCAGAGTGCAAACGATCTATTTTAATTACTTCTTGTGATACATTGTCCCTGAGAACCATGTTTTTTCACCATGCAAAGTTTTTGATATTTTCCTCTCTAAAGTGTATAAACCCTGTCTTTCTATATACAGATAGAAAATTCAGTTTTACCAGATTTCGGTTTTAGCTCATGGCAGTGTGATACATCTGTACATTTTTACAGATATGTGTGCAAAAAGGTCATTCAATTTTTCAATACGTTTTGTAATTTGATTCTTGGAAGTCTGCAGGAACTCTATGCCAAGCCTGGAAATAAGTGGCTGGTCAAGGACACTGACCGGTACAAATTTGTCATTTTCGAAGATTTGACAGTCACAAAGTTAATTGTGTCGGTCATTTTGTCCAACACTCATGTTTTAATTTTGAGTAAAAATAACATTTCTGTATAAAGTCTGTTTCATGCAGCTTGTGTCTGTTGAATATATTAAGAAAAATTAAATAATAAAAAGCATACACTTTAAAAATTAAACTGTATTTTGTTTAAATTGTACATATTAAATTGTATGTCAGGAACATTTTCTTTAATGTCCAGCACAAATTGATTGATGTTGGATATTTTGACCAGCTGAACTTAAAATAATTATTTCCAGACCTGTGTGCTGGGTCAGAATTCTTAACAGATGGTTAATTTGACATAAAAACCTTGTGACCAGTTTCTTTAATTCTCTTTTTGTCTCATAGCCATTTACAGGCATGCACAAACAGAAATTTTTTTACCACAGAAAACTGTATTAACCAATGTTTGCACAAGTATCATATACAAATATTTCTCATTGCTGAATATTTAAGCTTATTTGATGAAATGCATGTTTGGTTTGTAAATGTAAAAATTTGTCATTTATTTCTTTGACAATCATACACTGATTATGACAAATTGTTTTGTTAAAAGACTTTTGACACAATCCCTATGGACTGGTTTCTCATGTGTGAATTATCAGCCAGTTTGTAGAAACCTGACATTTAGCCCTGGCTGAAACTCTAGGTTATATGTTTCACGTGCATAGGCTTCAGTAATCCGAGTTTACATGCACGTGAAACTCTAGGTTATGTGTTTGACATTCATAGGCTTCAGTAATCCGAGTTTACATGCACGTGAAACTGTAGGTTATGTGTTTGACATTCATAGGCTTCAGTAATCCGAGTTTACATGCACGTGAAACTCTAGGTTATGTGTTTGACATTCATAGGCTTCAGTAAT
>JAULBS010116505.1:0-11110 GCA_032355785.1 Symmetromphalus regularis | reverse complement strand
AAGTGTCAGATGTGCCTGTTAGCACCGGCCAACAATGTAGAGGGGGCCTACTCTTTCAAGTATTTAGCACAGATTACAAAAATACTTAGTGATCAGTCTGAAATGGGGGCTTACATTTCCTGTCTGGCCCGGCCTATTACCAGCTTTGCATAGGCCTGGCAATAACATTAATGTTGTCATAAAAACTACACAAAAATATAAATATATTATGCAGTGTGCTCCTTTACTTGAAATTGACATCTCAGAGCCACAGTAAAAGGATATATTTAGCAATGAAAATGAAGTTCCGTCACACTGAAAATGATAGAAGTGTTTGCTGTTATCACTAGACACTTACTAAATTTCTAACTAGTTAGTCCTTTCTGACTTTACGCATGCTATAAATGGTTAATCAAAATTATCTAGTATTTTCGGTGGGTTTCAATTAACATTTTAATTTGGACTCGACCTCCTCCACACACCTGATATATACAGTGAATAGGGGTGCAACTATATACCGGTATATTGCAATACGTGCCGAATGCAATACATACTGTGATATAGTTACGTGTACTACATTAACTACCTAATGGGCATCATAAAACCTATGACTATTACAGTAAGCTATAAAACATATAAATTGACTGTGTCTGTATATTCTCTTTTTTCATCAGAAATTGATACAGTTCTGCCTGTCAGAGATAGGTTTAATAATTATTATGATGGTATCAAAATATGACTTTTATCACATCTTGGTAATTAACCAAACTGTATCGTAATATGTATTGCAATATGGGTCCGCTGTATCGCAATATATCGCAACACGGTTTTGACTGTATTGTTGCAGCCCTAACAGTGAGGATAATTGTGAGTGACCACTAAGTTTTACTGTCTAAACCTAAATGTATAACTGGTTGGATATTTTACTGCTGAAGCTATTAAGTAAATGTCTGAACATTTGCTATGTTTACTACACTCATACTATCTTACTGGTTGGAAAAGTTTGCTACTCATGCAATAAAATCTTACTGGCTGGACCTGCACATTGTTTTTTCCATACAACAGTGTAGTTTTTGAGTTCTGGTGGAGCGACTCAACATATTCCCGAGCAGACATGTGAAAGTTTCCCTTTGGACTGTCTTCACTGCTAGAACTTGATATACCCTTTATCTGGAAGAAGAAAAAATGTATTTCACTTCTGTACATGAATACTATGTATTGATAAATGAAAAAAAATATATATATAGTAATCTCGATGAATAAGTTTAAACAATTTGGGAATTATATTACTAACCTTCTTTTCAGGAAATGGGCCTTAAATGTTTTTCAGTTAGAATATTGCATGTGCTGATTAGTCAGTGAGTTAATTTTGTTACACTTTCAGACATGGCTCTTTTGACAAGCGCTCACTTCACTTCACTGAAACTTTTTAATTGGTTAGCAAATTAAATGCATTACTTTTTCAAGTAAATAAAAATTCATGTTTTCAATTTTCTTTTTTTCTTTTTTTAACTGTATTGTATGTATTTTACAAACACTTTTCATATTAATTTTTCTTGTGCATTAAAATTTAAATGCATACTCCCATGGACCTTGACTTAATTAATTTCCAAACAAAGAATTAATTTTTAATATAAACATTTGATTTGTCCATAAAAATACTTCATTTAACTACTTACATAACCACCACATCTCGCTTATTATCAATATTTTAAAAATAATAATGAATTATGCTCACGGACAAATAAATCATGAACCATGAACTCAACACTGAATTCTCTATACCTTCAGGTAAAGTGTGATATAAAAGCAAGATCTAGTATGACAAATGCATGTTAAGTTTTATTTGTAATTAATATTTAGACCACAAAGTCTCTTAAATTCCGTGGGAATATGCCTTTAATTTCATGGTTTATAGTACACAAACACTTACATTTGTAGCAACCTGCAGTCCTGGTCGTTTGGGAGAGCCAGGGCTAGTGGAAAAGGCTTGCTTGCCACTTGAATGTATTCTGTGTCTTTGAACCAGTTCATCTGCTGGGGGGTCAGTCCAGAAATGGTCAGATGTCTTCATCTTTGTGTAGTCCAAAGCACATGGGCCAACTAAGAAAGGGAGAAAAATACAGAAAATAATTCCAACATATGTTTTGGCTGGCCGGTTGTTTAAATATTTTTTGTGCTTAAATCCCATGAAGGTTCATACATACTGTCCAGAACACATGTTCAGTAGGACAGATAAAATCTGCTGTCAATAAATAGTGCGGCTACTCTTATCAATAGTGAGTGAAGAGTTTGAAACGTGCCCTCATTGAAATGGTTCTGGCATGTTCATCATGGGCCCAATGTCATAAGACAAGGGCTCTGGGTCTGGGGAGGATCTTATCAATAAGCAGTGAGGGATTTAGAACCTCGGCGGTCCAGCAGTAGAACGTCGGACTCTCAAGCTGATAACAGTGGTTCAAAATATGTTAGAGGCTGGTTCACACATTACAATGTGTCAAAATGACCAAATGTTTGACATGCAATTGCCGATGATTAATAAATCAATGTGCTCTAGTGGTGTCTTTAAACAAAACAAACCAATAATGGATCTTTTATATGCAATATCTCACAGAAAGGATACCACAAACCACAGCCTTTGATAAACCAGTTGTTAGGCCACTTGTCAATGAGGTGTGTGGAGCACTAACTCTGGGTATGATACAGTAGCAAGATTAAAAATCCCATGTGCCATGTCTTGACTGAGATTTGATCTCAGTACCTACCAGCCTTCATTTAGTGACAGCATTTAGATGTCATAATGATAGTATATTTGTCTGAATTCCATGGGCTGGTTTATTTATTGAATGTTTTGGCATCACGTCATCGTCAGGGGAGGGGATCTCTTAATCCATACAAGATTAGGTTATATTTATTATTCTGAAGATTAATTATTGACAGTTATAAATATTTACTAATTGATGTCAATAAATATTTATAACTGTCAGTACCTGTACCGTCTTCAGAATAATGGATATATCCTAATATTGTGTGTATTAAGATACCCCATGCAAGCCTGGAAATATGTGGCTGTACCGGGTCTTCAGAATAATGGATATAACCTAATATTGTATGTATTAAGATACCCTGTGTAAGCCTGGAAATATGTGGCTGTACCGGGTCTTCAGAATAATGGATATAACCTAATATTGTATGTATTAAGATACCCCATGCAAGCCTGCAAATAAGTGGCTGGTCAAGGACAATGACCAGTACAAATTTGTCATTTTGAAAGATCTCACAGTCACAAAGTTAATTGTGTCTGTCATTTTGTCCGACACTCATGTTTTAACCTTTAGTAAAAATAACATTTCTGTATACAGTCAGATTCATGCAGCTTGTGTCTGTTGAATAAATTGTGAAAAATTTAATAATAAAAAACACACACCATAAAAATAAAATTGTGTATTTTGTTTAAATTGTACATATTAAATTATGTGACAGGAATGTTTTCTTTAATGTCCAGGACAAATTGACTGATGCTGGAGATTTTGACCAGCTGAACTATAATAATTATTTTCTGGCCTACCCATGATGAAGCATCTAGTGCCAAAATATTGGATAAATAATTGTATGGCATACATGTAAGTGCAACTATGTTTTCATATACTCATCCCTTTAAGGAATCATTTATTTTTTGTCATTTGATACTTGAACAATCAGTGGACTAGGTAACAAATAGGAAGCAGTAACCACTGATGTATTATTGTTATCATAGTTACATTTAATGAATATATTACTGTAAATATTAAATACATGAAGATTTGTATGTAATTTTAAGACAAAATACAATTGGCTCTTACCAAGCAGTGATGCAAATATTGGACCATCCACAGGATCTGCAATCAGTGCATCAGGTTCGTAATATTTACTGGAAAAAACATTATGTACATTATTATAATAATTAAAGCAAAGACAACAAGGAATGGTCTGTGAGATTCATACAATGTCACGTAGAATATATATATTATGATCAGAATTGTTACTTATGAAAGACTAAATTCTGTTCTTGAGCAAACTGGAGCAACATGAACAACCATTAAGTATGTAAATAATTAAAAATAAATAGGAAATGCACATGAAGTATCATGAGTCTTTGGCTTAAAAAGAAAACAAATATTGAAAAATTTGAAAGAATACAAGTCATGTATAATGAAATTTCTTTAAAGTACTGTCCACTTCATACTAGAGTATGAAAGGGTCTGTGAAACAGTTTGAGTTTCAGGAGTTTTTGAAATTCAAATTTTGACCTCAAAAGAAACACTGTAATTGAAATAGATGAATACCATTTCATGTTGTGAAAAACATAGTCTGTATTAACTAACATCAATTAGTAAAGTTTGTAGATTAATGTGCAGATATAATTTGTGTAATTATTATAACAATATCCACTTAATCATTAATCAAAAAAAAAAAATTTGATGAAAAAGAAAAGAAATTTAAGATTTAACTCTTTATTGCTGATACATACATGCAAGTATATATATTTTACATGTAAATAAAGACTTTTAGATTAATTTTATTAATAGATTTACCAATATTTGTTGTCTTCTATCATCTTAGTCAAGTAAACATAAGCTTAGGTTATTTTCACCTTGGAAATGTTAACCAAAATTCTGCATTCTTTATTTTAAATTCTATCCCAAACGAAGCTGCACTCATATAATTGGGGAAGTAATCTTGTTTGATTGCTTTGTGTGTATTTAATTAGTTAGATGACAATTAAACAGCACTTTAAGTACCTCCCATCAATGACTGTTATATACAGGGTTGATTACATTAAGTGTAGACAGATTATAACCTGTTATTTTGGACTAGATAGTCTAGAATCTTTGCCAGCTGTTTCTCAAAAATTGAAATTCGTATCCACAGATAGCGAGGGTTGTAGGTGGCAATGTTCTTCTTTGTCTGGTTCTTGTTATTGTCCAATGATTTCCTGAAACAAAACATAATACTTATAACTGGTATTATATTTCTAAAAGACGGAATTTCATCTGAAGACAAAAAACTGACACCCATGAACTATGTTGTATATGCCATATGTGATGTTAATGGTGAATTTACTGAATTACAAACACCTATTTTACTGTCTCCACTAAGAGTGTCCAGTGGAACCAAATCAGTGACTGCACAATCTGAATTAATGTCAGCTTAATGTACATAAGCCAGCCCCAACACGGTTACACCTTATAAACTTTTATCTCACAGCAATCACTGTACAGCAATTACTTGAATGTCATTTGTCTGGAAATATGTCCTCTGTCAATTAATTTGTGCCAGACAACCAAAATGTTCCTGACATGCAATTTAATATGAACAAATTTAAAAATGAATACAAATCACATTGTATAGAGTATACTTTTTATTATTTAATTTACGGTAACACAATATCTGCAATATATAGTCTGCACAGTCAACTTTACACGTACATGCAGAACTGTTGATTTCCACTAAAAGTTAAGACACGAGTCAGACAAAATGACTATGGCAATTAAATTAACTTTGTGGCTGTCAAATTTAACAAATTAACCAATTTGTACTGAACAATGTCAGTGACCGACCACTTATTTCTCATGAGGCATTACAATGAACTATACTTGCTAATGTTAAAGTGTTCATGTTTTAATCCCTTAAGTGTTAAATAATTAAGTGATATTCATAGGCAGTCCATGGTAAACATGTATACAATGTACATATACAATTATTATAGTTGAGCAATTCCAATGTCACGATTGTGTGACCATCAGAGACATTCAAAAAATACATAATACAGTAGAATCCTTAATTGCATAGGCATTTTGCCCAACCATTTTATGCAATTAAAAGGATTATTTTATTCCTTTATCAAAAATGCCCATTTAAAAAAATGTTACTATTCTTGTTCTATATGGTATAAAATCAAAGTACATTAATCACAGCGATGATAAAAATCAGAAATATTAATATAGTAAGGAAGTCTTTAACCATGAAACCTGAATGATATAACAGATGCAAAAATAGTATATGGTTACACTTACATGTACTTTGTGGTCAAAAAATTTCAACACTTTCTTATGCAAGTAACCAGACATTACAAAGAAAGCATATGCAATTAAATGAAATTCTTTGTATATATTTAAAAACAAATGGTTCTGTGCAGCAGAATATTATGCAAATAACAGGAATATACTATTATCAGGAATGCAATTAAGTGGACTTGGCTGTATTATGATCAAAATCACACATACATTTTGTAGAGGCTTTCATTTCATGGTGTGACAACAACATTATGAAGTATAATCTTTATTACATTTGTCAGAGATCTCTTGAAGAGATTAGCCAATGTTTTACCCCTGTGATGGATGTGACCAGCATGAACAAAGGAAAAATAACTGACTTTATCATTAAACTCTGTGAATTGTACAATAGCAGATGAAACATTCCATATTAATTATGTAGAATAACCATTTTGTTTTAAATAAAAACAGAAATCGAAACACAATATGATTAGAAGAAGCTCAATTATCTGTTGACTAAGGGTACCCCATCACACTAGACAGTTATGTGCCTAGGATAACGTTTACACACATTAATTAAATATACAAAATACATAGTTAAAACCAACCAATAAATCAAATTCTATAAAGAGAACATCAATCAGGTTTTGACTGGAATAAATAGTAAATATTATGTAATCAGTTTTAAAACACTTTTACTTACATAAAGAGGAGGCCAATAAATTTCTATACGTCACCATTCTTGTGCAAGTCACTCACTCTACCCATTACTACAACAGGTGTGATCAACACTCATGACGTAAGAAATACAAATGTAGGTCCAAAACATTTTTTTTGTCTTAACAATTTTCTTTTGACACTACCTTGTACTTGAAACTTAGCTTTGGATTCAATTTATTTATTTTATGTATAAAACAATTTAGGAAAATAACAAAACCTTTACTCTTTTACTGTGACAATCATAGGTGTGACTGTCACATTAGAATAGGAATATCTATTTTTGTAATGAATTACAATCTCAAGAACAAACTGGTTGTTTAAATCACAATTTAATATGTCAATGGCATTTCAAATTGATTATTTAACACCAAGAAAGGATCAGGATTAGTTTGCTTTCATACTTCAATCACACTTTTTAGAATTGGAAATTTTCTACGAAAATAGCACAATATGGTAGGAGTGCAATACATACATGTATCTTGATACGGTTTCGTGTATCGCAATATATCTACTTAATGAGTATCCATCTAATTCTTATAAAACCTATGACTATGACAGTAAATAGTAAAAATAAAAGTTAAACTTAATTAAAACATATAAATCTACTGTGTCTATAATATTCTATTTTTTCATCAGAAATTGGTACATGTCTGCCTACATTGTATCTGAGATATGTTTAGTAATTAGTATGGTAGTATCCAAATATGACTTTATCTCATCTTGGTAGCCATTATTTAAAAACAATCAATGTTTTTATTAGCAGAATATGATAAAAAGGTAGATGTACAAAACCCTCAAAAGTCATGGTGGCAAATGGAAATTCTTACATAAAAGCTACAGTAACTGTAAAATTAATTTTCAGTTTAATTTTACTACCATCGTCCCAATGGCTGATATATATTTTTTGTGCTGGAGGTGGTTAATCATACAATCATATTAATTATCACTGCAAAACTATTACATTTTTTATGCCGAATGCTCAGTTTCTTTGAAATTACCATCACAGAAAAAATACAATTCAGTGATGGCAATTAAGTGTTGTTGCTGTCTGAATTTCAAGGGCTTTGTACATGTTGTTGAGAATTGAAAGAAAAACAAAACAGCAGTTCAAATGATAAACAAACAAAAACTACCTATCACTCAGAATTAACCTAGATCTACAGAAAGTGGGACAATGTAGCGTAGCAAGTCTCTGGAACAGTTAAATTCTATTTGTATATAGATCAATGATGCTTATAGAAGCTGGTGTCCTAATAAAGCATTAGAAGTGAATTACGGCTACAAAGGATTGGCCAGTAAGAGAATTAGTGTTCAGTTTTAATTGATTCCAAGCCATTAGGGTAATCAATAATCAATACATGTCCCTGTACAATTGAATGTAACGACCAAAGTTAACCTCACATCAAACCACCAGACAGATTGTCGCAGATAACAATTTGTGTTAAAATCATATATAAACGTCTGCAGTAGACTGTCTAAACCGCATCTACATGTACATACCAGTAGTGTGTGGGAGTGACAGTTTGCAGGTTTAGATAGAGTTTAGGCTGACAAACAGAGGTTAAAAACGTCTTATGACATTGGGCCCATGGTGGACGTGCTAGAGCCACATAGACATGGGCATGCTTCAAAATCTTACTTCCAACTTCTAGTGCCGTATTAACCCATGGCTAGGCCCCTAGACTTTGAGGTACTTCAGACCCCCATCTGGTAACAGTTCCTCAGCAAAAGAAATTGACATGTGGGATCCCTAGGTTTCAGCCTAGTCAGCCTTATGGATAACATGGCACTGTTTAGTGGCATAAAATAACTTTAAGCTACAAAATAAATTTGCTGTGTATCAGTTCTATAAATTACAAAACAAAAACTAGTTTCTACTAAAACCACCCTAAAAATAACAGTTCATAAAAGTACTCAAGATTTCACTAGTTAAAACCAACATGTTTGGGAGGATAAAACAAAGAGCACAGAAAATAAAATATTTCTATAAATTGAAGGATAGTGACATTTTACTTTCGTAAATGTCTGCTAAGAGAAAGATGAGTCTTACCTTCCTATCGGTAGAACTAGAAGTTTACTAGGAGAAAGATAAGTTAATCAAATTTAACTAGCAGAAATACACAATCACATACTACTCTAGAAGAATGTTTTACTCTGTATAAACTGACTTTAACATTTTCTCAACTGTTAAAACCAAGCTGAACTAAACTGCATGTACTGTAAAACCTGTCTTAAGAAGCCGCCCTAGGGAGTAACAAAGCTGGCCTATTAAGACAGGTGGGTACTTAATACAAGTTACATTGTACTAAATTACGGTAGCCAATGTGAGAAAACATGCTTGTTTAAGTTAACGGGAATGTCCGAGTAACAGTCCATTCCTTAAAACTAATGGTGATGAGGCCCATCAGGGCTAAGTCCCTCGATCGGATGCATGATTTCTGAAAGGAGGGGTGTGGTTCAGTGTCCTCTGCCCCCCCCCCACCCCAAGATCCGCTACTGAGTCACATTATGTTTCAGGAATGGAGAGTTATGAGGATCATTCCTCTACTTAAAATATACCATCATATGTCATTTTTAAAGTAATTTAAAAGTGTTTAAAATGTACTATTATAAATCACCTATAATAAAATGATAATAAGTTTAAGTTGTATAAACATAATAGTCCTGAAATTTCTGAACATAGACACTCCCATTTTGGGCCCCTGATGCACATGCTACTCATTACAAACTGTTACATCATTAAATTCCATTATTTTTCGTAATTTGTGTTACTCTTTAAAAAAGAAGGATTTACTACAAGTTTCAATCCACATTCTACTAACTTATTTGTTTAGTGCTGTTGGATAAAGAGCTTGCTCACAGTGTCAATGAACGGTAGTTCAAGTCTTCATAAGTTTCATTTATTTTAATCACTGAATGCTATGTATTTCTATGTATTGTCACAATAATGTTAGAGGAATTACATGCTAACTACATGCATGTAATGTCTGTATGTTAATGAGTATTGTTAAATATTTACTAGATATGGAAGAACTGTAATAACTCTTAGCAATGAAGAGTTATTGAAGCATCGCTCCATTACTGAAAATTAATGAAGCGCTGAGACAACACAGTGATGTCGCAGGTGTATTTTAAATACAGTGTTCCACGTCACTTAGAAATGGAGGTATAGTACTTCCTGATGCTCGAAATCATGTTATAAGAAGGGAGGGAAAGGGTATGAACACGTAATGGCAATCTGCCGTAAGAGGTATAAACACGTATTGGTTTTTTTAACGAGGAGGTATAACTCGTGTAGTTTAAGCCGCAGATTGAACGTAATTAGGTCTACTATCCTTGATCATATTAGTTATTATAACAGTTATAACTACATCAGTAAAAATTACATAGTGATCAAAACATCTTTAAGTATTTTAATCTAACTTATAACTTTCAATTTAATTTAATCTCTGTTTGGAGGCTTATACCCTTAGAGTTTCCTTTCTATAGATCTGAATACCCTCATTTTTCCTTAAAATGTGTAACATTCAGAGCTTTCCCCAGAGCCATACGGTGCTACGGGCCATGCTCCCTATGTAAGCACTTTAATATTTGCTAAGTGCCTTCACTGTAGCACCATGTTGGCTTAATTAGAGGCATCTAGAAAAGGGAGCTCTTCCACTTGTCAGTAACTTGGTCAAAGGAATTCTCTCCATGGGAGGGGTGGGGTACATTATGCTATTGAATAGGGACCGTGGAATTGATCACAACATGGCTTGCATGATCAGTTAAATTTTGTAAGCGCCATAAAAATTATTTGGGGAAGCCCTGATGTAACTGATAGCTGAATGATTTAACAGAAATTCAATGATTGATCTGAAATTTTGATATTAAATTAAAGATTTTTTAAAGACACTCCAGCACACTGTTTACACAGTAGCATTTTTATTTTTATTTTTTTTATTTTTTAGCAACACCACTAAAGCACATTGATTTACATTGATTTATTAAGCATCGGCTATTGGATGTCAAACATTTGGTTATTTTGACACGAAGTCAAGTGTGAGCTAGCTTCCAACGGGTTGTGAACGACTGTCATCATCTTGAGAGTCCAACATTCTACCGCTGGACCATATATTCCTAAGAATATTACTGAGATTTGCTAAGTGTAATAACAATCTGAGTTAAAATTCCCTAGTTTTCCTAAGAATATTACTGAGATTTGCTAAGTGTAATAACAATCTGAGTTAAAATTTGCTAGTTTTCCTAAGAACATTACTGAGATTTGCTAAGTGTAATAACAATCTGAGTTAAAATTTGCTAGTTTTCCTAAGAATATTACTGAGATTTGCTAAGTGTAATAACAATCTGAGTTAAAATTTGCTAGTTTTCCTAAG
>JAULBS010116494.1:0-14574 GCA_032355785.1 Symmetromphalus regularis | reverse complement strand
AAAGTATCAGTTTTAAAATTCTTGTATTTTTCAATTTATTGCTTATACTCACCGAAACCGGTCACCCTATGATACCAATTTGAAATGTGGACTATTGACTTGTTTTGTACTATTTTGTCAAATCTTTTGTGTATGTGACAGCGGTTTGTTTACATTTTCTACACTGAAACGGGCGACATCATAGATCTTCCACAAAGCACACTCTTACGCCCAATCTATGCACCCACCGAAACAGGGCACCCGACGTTACTACAGTGACAGTCTACACCCCTTATTTCTCTAAAAGATGTAAGACTAAGAGGGGTGCAGATGGAAATTTCCTCCTGTTGCTGTGTCAAACTCTTTGAAAACTTACTAGATAAAATGGGAAGCTAGTGAGATGTATGAGTAATCGGGTTGAACATTTAGATTTGAGAAGTGAAGATTAAAACTGAATTTGAAGTTGTCGTCTCACTCAAGCCGTCAAGCCTCAAGGGTATTTATAATTTATATCGATCTCAATCTCAACCGGGTTCATCACAATGTCAGTATTCAATATTTTAAAATCAGGTTAATATACCTGACTTAAATAAATGTAACAGCAATAATAGTAAACACACAGCAATGGATAAATAAACATACTCACTAAGATTACATGACAGTTTGCGTGTTGACACTCACGATGGCAGCCATTGTTGACGTTTCATGTCTCGCGAGATTTCACGTGGATACCACCTAGGGTGTGAATGGCCTTACTGTGGCCACAAAATTGAAACTGATAAACGTTATACATTAAATTAAATACATCTGTATTATTTTGATTATTTTTCATTGTTTAAATAGGACAATAGGCTTATCGATCGCATTGATTTTTCTCTGAGATAAAGTTCTGAATATATCAACAAATTCTGGCTTCATCGTCCGTGCGCCCCAGTGGCACAATCGGTTAGCGCGCCGTACTTATAGACAGTACCTTCCCTGTGCTTGACACAGGATGAGGAATGCGGAGGTTGTGAGTTCGAGCCTCACCTGGGGCAGCCAATTTTTTTTAATTTTTTATTAATTTTTATATTTATACAACATTCTAAAAAAAATTAATTTACTAATTTTTATTTGGACAAAACGACACGTTGATTTTTTGACAAAAACGGCATAAAAATAACAAAAACGTGTACAAGTTTAATTTTAATTATTGATGTTTTTTTGTTCTTTGTCTTGAAGCTAACTTTTATTATTTTTTAAATTTATAATTATGATTTTTTTGAAAAGCTAAAAACAACCAAAAGAAACATTGCTGCTAATCAAAAAGAGTAAGATATGTGGCAGCAGCGTCTCTCTCTCTCTCTCTCTTTAAAAAAATAGACCTTGAGTCGCAAATACCTTGTTATACATCTAAATAGCTGTTTAAAACACTTCGCAGGTAATATGTATAAAATGTATTTATCAATTACATGCCATTTTGTGACATTGAAGGACGGTTGCAGACATTTTGGAAGGATGTCAAAAGATATTTTAATGATTTTTAATATTGATGGTTGGGTTTGCGTGGTGTCCAAAGTTAAGATAAGACAACATTAAAATGGACGCATAAAAACTGATAGCCAAATGAGGGTCTGGACACCCCAAACCAAGATCCGCCTATGGCTATGATATATTATACACATTTATGAAAATAATATAAAGTAGGTTACATCAATGCCAAAATTAGTTTTATTCATTGATGTTTTGCATTTAGAAAGGGCCTATTCACAGAAACAATCGAATCTGTACAAACAGCTGCCAAATAATAAAAGATTTCAACCTTTCAGTTTCAGTAACATTTAGTAGTTTCCTTTTTATCGAGTAGTATTCCTTCTGCTTCTGCTTTTCCGTCTCCATATTACAACTTTTATCTCGATATTGATCGTGCGCCCCAGTGGCACAATCGGTTAGCGCGCCGTACTTATAGACAGTACCTTCCCTGTGCTCGACACAGGATGAGGAATGCGGAGGTTGTGAGTTCGAGCCTCACCTGGAGCAGCCTATTTTTTGTTTATAAACATAATTTTATAATGATTGGGGTTTTATTTATTTAATAATAAGAGTCTGCCAGTTTTAGTGATATCTAAACTTGATCTCTCTCTCTCTCACTCTCTCTCCCTCCCTCCCTCGGAAACTTAATAAATGTCTTACTGTTTACTTCTCTACTGTAAACCTATTCCATAAACACTGGAAGGATGGGGCGGGGGAGGTGGTTGAATTTGCCTCCTACAACCACCACCAATATTTCAGTTATAATACCCGATACAATACAGTGAATACTATGATTACCACACGCGCACACACCACAAACACCACGATGTATTTTTAAATAGTTTAAATAAAATAGTTACAATGTTATAAGTTTACTTCAATGTAAATTAATTGTTTTATTACATTTAATGCAATGTTTTTATTTCACAATTTTCAGTGTTTAAATTTATTTTATTAATGTATAACGCAGTATTTATTAATATTTGCACTGTATCTTAAGTGTGAAAAATCCATTTGATGACAGATTTTACATCGAAAAGGTGTGTTCAGTGTTACCAGCATCCTCACAATGTCAGGGGTCACCTAGAGTCCGTTTGGAGCTACCCCTGACATTGTGAGGATGAAACAGATATGTCGCATGTTTCTTTTGTATTCATTGGCTTTGTAAGTGTGAAGGTAGACAAATGTATCGACAGTTACGATATGTGTGAGATTAAAGAGGACCAAGCTCATATTTCGTTATAGAAGAAAAAAAGTTTCTAAATTAAAATCACCAAACAAATTGGTAGGCACGTCTGTCATTTTGACGTCTTCGTTTGATGTTTAAAAATAGAATCTTGGGGGAATTCCTTGGTGATTCCTTTGAGGCTTTGTTGACATAATTGATGTTTCGGTTATACTCCGAAATAGTACAAAACTGAGGTTCATGCATCTATGAACGTTTTTTTTTTTAAGTAACATGATGTCATTTGGACCAATCCAAGTATTTATAACAAATGTTTATTTACAAAATAGAATTATACTGTCTTATTTATGTACGTATAGCCTGTTTACAGCCTGTCTTTTTTATGTGCGTATAGACAGTTTACAGACCAAGTCTTGTTTATGAGCTTATAGCTTGTTTACATTAACTACAACGTGTATCCTGTTATAACAGGTTTCTTCTGTTGACCTTGCATCACTATTACCTTAGTTGACACCAATCTGCTGTTGCTTAAACAATGTGTTGTGATCTAACATCTAAGTATCATGTTAAAAATTCTTTTGTTTTATCATACATTTTCTTTGACACTTCAAATTCGAGATGCCTAACCCTTGAAAATAAAGGTTAATATATTCCAACCAGTGGTCCACAAGTCAATCATCAAAGGCCATGGTATGTGCTGTCCTGTCTGTGGGAAAGTGCATATAAAAGATCCCTTGCTACTTATTGGAAAGAGTAGCTGATTTCCTCTAAATAAAAATGTCAGAATGACCATATGATTACGTCCAAGGCCCAATTAGATAACATAAAAATCAATGTGCTCTAGAGGCGTGGTTAAATAAAACAAACTATATTTTTAAAACAAAAGGTTTATTTCACACAAAACCAGTTTGACAAATGAAAATGCACAAAAGCTTGTTATGACATCGAACATGTTGCATATAAACCTGACCAGTTACTCTGTGCATCAGTGAAGAAAACATCACAAAATCGAGGTGAAGGGAAAACAGCGTACACCAGAGATGATGAAATCTGACAACACCAACAATTAGTTGTTCACAACTGTCTACATTTACATATTCATACAAAGCCCATGATCTTCACCTCCACTTTTTCGTCAATTAATAAAAATAATCACTAACGTTTTTTCAGACTGACAAAATAAAGTGGCCGAAATCTGGAGAGTTTTCAAAGTATTTGGGGGTTCCTATAGGAATGGTGCTAGCCTTTGGCTCCCAACGTTTTGGGGGACAACTAATATAAAAAAATCACTAAATTTGTTTCTTTGAATAAAATTATTTTCAGTCTCAATGAGAAAATAAAGTGGCTGAAATCCGGTGTTTTCCAAGTATGAGAGGGTCTCAAGTCCATTAGTTAACACAATGGTTGATTGTCAAGATCCCACCCCACCCCCACCACATTCATATGCACTCAGATGGGCTTGATTAAACATTGATTTTTCTAAATCTGTTTCAATACTAACATAATCAAGATTTTAAAGTATTAGACTGGGAGGGTGAAGATTTCTAAAACTTTGTACGAATATAAAAATATTAACAATTATGAACGACTATTTGTATAGAACATTCAGAACTCAATTTTAGTGCACATTATAATACAGGGCATGTGTTGACACAATCTTAAAACAGCTCCACTTTACATAATGCCCTATTTCTTTAAAAACTCCATTCATTTAATGATTACTCAAAAAAGCTGCCAAAAAATTAGTTTATATTCACCAGAACAAAAATTGGGCACACAAATAGCAATTGATAAAAAGTCCAGCTTTTTTGTGTGGCTGAAATACACTTAAAGACACTCAAAAAATGATTTTAAAAAATCCTTATGTATTACTAAACAAATTCTAAATGGTATGTGAAATTCTAAAAGTAGCCATAGTTCTGCCAAAAGAATTTGGTAATAATTAATGGCAGAATCACACAAATTTTATCATCTCTGAAATAGAAAAAATAAATTCTATAATTTATAAACATAATTCTAGAATTAAGCTTTCGAGCAACACTAGCACAACCTCATACTCTTCCTGGAAACAATAATAAACAATGCTTAAAACAAAACATGTATTATTTATAGGAATGCTGTAGAAAGTAAAATAACTAGACATAATTTTAATCTAAAATACAAATAACAATAAAGAATGATGCATTTGAAATGTTACCAATAAACATGAGAAAGAAGATGGTGGTAAAATTGTGAAATCACTAATGCGAGAGCATGATACATTTATTTTCAGTTTAAAGATATCTGAGGATATAAATGCTTGTCCTATCTCTCTAGACTTGTAGAAATCATGGGACAAGTAGTTTTAATAGTGCACTGGGATAGTAAATAGTTTTCTCAAAAAAGCATTTCTTTAGATTCCAACTTTATTTATGACCGACATGTATTACCCAGTACACAATCAAAAATATGCTTCTCAGGTTGTGTGTAATCTTGAATAGCTTCCTATGTCTTCTCAAGATTAGCCACAAATAATACATCGTCTAACCAGCAGCGGACTACTGATTGTTCATGGGCACTATGTTTTTAGTCAACTAATCCATTAGGCAAGGAAAAATATTTTTCAATTCTTACTCTTAATATCAATGTTTTATGCAGTTTGAAATTAAAATTTTAGCAATTACAAGTGTTTACAACGAAAATCATGAGTTTAAGCATTATTATAATGTGCTGATATTCAAACCATTAAATCAATATTATGAATATAGCTAAGCTTGAAATAATTTAATTTTTGATGGATTTTAGAAGTTCAAATTTAACTGAATGTGTTACACAGATCTGATGAGAGATACAATCCAGTTTGTTCAAAAGTTAGTTAGCTTAACCAGTTTAGTATCATATGAGAATTTTAGTATCATATGAGAATTTTAGTTATGCTTCCAACTTTATTAAATTTTGAATTGCTCCTTCGTAGATAAACACAAAAGGTAATTCACAATTATCAATATTTTCATATATGTACCTAGTACTCTTCAGCCCGTTAAATACACATGTATCTACAATGACACCTAAATCGTTTTGCTATAGCAGTGACGGTAATTTCATTAAAATAAACATACCAGTACTTATATATTTTTGGAAGGGGAGTACAATGCTCCACAATCCAATTGTACGGTAGCTTTTGTGACAACATTGCTGATTGCTGTCACCAATTTGGAGAATTGCTCGTTTTGATGACACACCTTCACTTCACAGAACATACATGTTGAAAATGGCTTCAGTTTTCCTGTCATCTTTCAAGTCCGACATTTGAGATTTTAGATATTGTTTAGGGCCACTGATTTAAATGTTATTTTTGTGTTCAGATATTTAGAGCCAATGTTTTTAGTAAGTTCAACTTTAACACCTATTCAGTACTTGTTTTTCTACCCACGTGAGCAAACATTTTGAGTTTTGAAAAAAACAAGAACAGCATGATATGCCCGGATGTTCACAAGAATTTTTTTTATTTATTTCTTTGGTTGGATATGTGGGAGGGGTTGGATATGTGGGAGGTGTTGGATATGTGGGAGGGGTTGAGGCAGTAGTCCTACAAAATTTCTGTGGGGGCATTAGAACACAGGCATAGGAGTTGGAAAAAGTAGCTGGCATGTATTCAGCCTTAAATCCAAATCCAAGGGACACCTAGGCCAAAAATGAACTTGTTTATTTTGGAGGACATCTGTTGCCTCAGTGTACCGAAATTGTAGCAATGTAACTACGCCGATGGGCGTACAATTGCCATTCCTGAGAAGTAAAAATCATTATTTAAAATGTATTTTATATTGATTTTTGTTCTCAATGGGTTTTCTTAATGCAATAATTACAAATCAAATGTTCCCCAACACTGGAAACCAGATAAGAGCAACAAAAAGACAAACACACACTAACATAAACAAAGATAAAATAATGAGGGTTCTCTTTCAGATGCCTTTCGTTCATTTACCCTTGAAAAGAAACACTTCGTCAGTAACGTAATCACCTACTTCCAACTTAGCACACACGCTATGCCAAATTGCTAACTGAACAACTTTACAAAGGCACAATATTAACCAGTGTTGCTTGGCATAAAACAAAACAATGCCATTCACAGGAATGAGGGAATCAATAAAAATAAACATTTCATCACAGAAGCCAGATATTTCACAATGCAAAGTTATCTGTAGCATATACACTAATATCCATTACTAACTTTTATAATTCATACTCAGGCTTAAAGTTATAATCTAGATTTTAAAATTCTATGACTATGGGACAGGTATCCTTACAAAATTTTAGTCTGGTTCTAGACCAGAATCCCAATTAACCAATCTGAGACCAGAATCCCAATTAACCAATCTGGAGTTAAACAATGCGCCATTTCAGCATTTGTTCATGTTTCATTGTCTGATCAGGCGTGGGGGTTAGGAGGAAGAAAGGAATCAGGCCCCTATTTCTGCCACAATTTTTTTTTTTCTCCCTTATAATTAAATCTGAACTAAATTAGATTTTAAATTTTAAACAGTTTTTTACCCCATCTTTCAAAATTTCTGGATCTGCACCTGAGTTTCTACCAAATTTGAGCTAAAGACCAGACAAACACTTTACTAGTATTGGTCATGAGCTCAAACAATGACACGAATGAACACAGATATAAATTGGAACATGACGTAAAATTAAATTATTATTTTTACAAGAATATTACATAAAATATAAACTATTTCCAAACTGTGCAAGCGACGTTTGTAAAGATTTGTAAAATTTAAAAAATGCTTGTAAAATGTTTCTGTGTGAGAGGTATGGATACACATGCAGAACAAAATGTGACAATACAATGCTTAGTAAGTACTGTAAATACTTCCACTGTTAAAAATTATTTACAGATACTTCAGCAGAGGGAGTATACCCGACTTTAATAAATGAAAAATATAAAAGCAAAAACATATACTTATTTTATAACCAGTAAATGCAATTTTGTCAACATCAAGTTCCACAAACTTCAGCTTGAAAGGAAATTTATTTTTGATTGAGATATTTTGAGTTAATGTGTACCAAGTTATTAAAAATTGCTAATTCAAACTATTTTTTGTTTATGTAAACTGCTTCAAAGCCAATTTGTTTTAAAATTATGTCAGAATGACAATATGATTGACGTCCAGTAGCTGATGATGTGCTCTAGAGGCGGCATCAAATAAAACAAACATTACTTTTTTATTTTAAAATTTTAGCCTACTATTTTAGGTAAATAATAAGCAATTTCAATTCTTAAAAATAGATGATACATTTTTGTATGAAATAAATGTTTGTTATTTTTCTACATACAATTTTTATCCTGTGAATATTGTCTCTTTTCTCTTTCACAATAACTGAGATTATATAAATGATAAATAACAAATGATGAAAACATTTTATATTATGCTTAATTAATGTACAATAAAATAAAATGTAAAACTGTTAAAAGTGTTAGTTTGACGTGAACACATAATGCAGATTTTAAACTAAATATACCAACACAATGGAATGAATGTTTCTGAAATATACCATTCTAGTAATACAGTAGTTGAAAAATTACCAAATCAGGTTGAATATACCTATAATTCTTTCCTGTACTAATTTATGTCAAATGAGTATTTAGTTCTTAATAGAAAATTAAAAAATTTAAGTACACACAAAAAAAAATAAACATGTATCACAAAAATAGTCGGTGTGTAAAATGTATGTTTTCATAGGCAGTTTGTGTGCAATAACGTCATTATTTAACTATCCAAAGCAGTATAACAGGAATATTTTTAATTAGAAAACAACTATATTGAGTTAAAAATACTATTTATGTAGCAAAATAACACAAATGTATTTGACCCCCTGCCCCTCGTCAAAAAATAAAATAAATAAATAATAATAATTCAAAACCTTGTTATATTTCCAACCAAAATTTGTATTTATCTGTAACTTTTAAACATTTCATTAATAAATAAAAACTTTAATAAATTAATTAGAAATATTTTACTCATGAGAAATATTTTCATACAAAAATCAACAAAAATACAATAATAAACGAGCAAACGGGAACAGTAAAAGAATATATATAGCACTCATATGAAAAACATTATTCTAAAGCTAAAGATGATTTTAAAATGAGCTCCGTGATGGATTTCATGACGCAGGTGATATAAACATGAAATTGATCATACAGTCAACATAATATACATTCACGTCAAATCTTCAATATCACACCTTTTTTTTTCTCCTTTTCATTATTTTTTGAAAAGCTACTACTACATCAACCAGTTTTAAGTAATGGTTTCAAAAAAAGGCTGAGTTATGAAATCCAATATATTTATGACCATCCAATGATTAAATTGTGGGCTAACTGAAAAAAATAGGTTCAAAATGGTGTTTTTGAGAAAAATGAATTTAAAGTTAAAAGTCATATAAAATCAGAATGCTTTTATAATTCAGATTCTTTTTTATACAGGCTGCCGTCAGTATTCAAAATGACATGTCCAAGACCTTTGATTCTCAGCTGATTCTAAGTGAGCCAAAATTGCCAAAATGAACATTATTTTTTACAGTCAGCCTTCGAAATACAGACTTGACACCATTTGTTTCCGTTTAAAAATGTTCAATATTTGCAGGTAACAGCATTTTCATATTTTCTATTCTACTGTAGGTCAATGGGTGATTAAACAATTTTCAAATGCACAGGTTTTGTATATAAACATGCCATTTTTATCCACATTCTTGTTATTCAAAGATGGTCTTCATAGAAAGTTCGAATTATAATTTATATATAACAATAAGTCCAAAAATAGTCATCCTACCTCTCAATTGAGCCAATTTTCAAGGTGGTTATTATTCAAAGACGGTCGTCACAGAAAATTAATTGAAATTAATGATTTGACAATAATTCCAAAAATAGTGATCCTACCCTTAAATCCAGCCAATTTTCAAAACCAATACAAGGTCTTTTATCAGCTTGTACTGAAGCCAAGACAAGAAAAAACAATGCCAGCATTATTAGCACAAGGTGGGTTACAGATAAAACTACATTCCAAATGCAAAAGAAGCTTTTGCTATATTATATATTACAAACTACTACAAATTCATGGATAAAAGATCTCCAGGATGTGGTAAAAATGGGTGACAAAAGTAAGATTTTGTCAAGAACAATTAATAACTTTATACAAGAAATACTACATATAATTTTATATTTTAAGCCAACATCAATACAACAATTTTAAATATGTTACATATGCTTGGTAGAATGTTGCAACTTCGAGAATCTCAAGCTTTATTTTGTAGCAATACTCTATAGACAGTTCCCAGTCACGTGACACCAGCAACAGCCACAAATGTAATCCATCTGCTTAAACACTCATTAACAGGCTATGTATTTTTCACAATTTAAAGTATGAGGCATTTTTGTATATTTTGGTGGCCATATTTACTACATCACTAAATGATTACATCACATTATCAATGATGTCAGAAACTATTACCTCCAATCTATAGAGAATGATGGAGTATTTTTGTACGTCCTTGGTAGCTTATGATGGTAGGAATGGCAAACAAATGATCATGATATCACTGCATCATCTGACCTATATGTACATCCATTTACAAAACATGTCAAGTACATTTACTGGTAATTTCTACTTTTACTTAACAGTTTATTCATTTTCTTGGCCCGTACAAGAGAATTTGTCTGCTGTACAAAAGATTTGAGGAATTGTGTCATACAGGAGATTTGGGGATGTCTAGGAACTATTCATATTTGTAGTCATGTTCTTCACCAGGTCAGTTGGGCCAGTTGACATGGGCCTACGGTTGAGGAGGCTCACTCTCCTTCGTATTTAGCACTGATTACAAAAATGTTTAATGAACAGTTTAAAATGGGGACCTACATTTCCCATCTGACCTCCGCCTGACCTTCACAGTTCAAATCTGTAGAGTAGCAATGCTATCAAGATAATTTTTCACTAGCATTTGTCACTGAATAACAATGATGTCAAATGACCAGAACTTTCAATTGCAACAAACCATTCTTTACATATCTTTCATTAATTTTAATGACAACTGGCTTCCAATACATTCAAAACAGCCATACAACTAAATGTACATCGTAAGCTGCACAAGCTCAGAATGGCACAAAGCGTTTTCTAATTTAATTACATTTTAATGGATTCAAATTTCACAATAAAATCTCACTCCATGAGCCACTACAATTTCCTACAATAAGCTATGCACTTCAGTTTTAATAAAACTTTTCTTTAGAGAAAAACCAGAATTACTTATTAACTACACTCAACTATGTATTCATACATTGATTTCACAATGGAGTCGTCATCTGAACTTTAGTCAAACCACTAAAAAGAAAATTGAATAAAAGAATGTTTTGATTTTTGTAAATAGTTGTTAACTGTAAACAGCTTTGTTGATTTTCATTATAAAAATTATTGTTTTTACATCACAAAGTAAAATAAATGTAAATTTGTTTTGATTTTTGTCATCTTCACATTGATTGATCTCTATTAACAGTTTTTGATATCTACGAACAGATTGGGTTATAATAAACATATAATTTTATAACCTGACCATTGATTGGCTGATATTGAACAGCTTTTAGTGATCTGAACACTGATTGGCTTCTACTGACAGCTTTTAGTGATCTGAACACTGATTTGCTTCTACTGAACAGCTTTTAGTGATCTGAACACCGATTTGCTTCTACTGAACAGTTTTTTGTGATCTGAACACTGATTGGCTTCTACTGAACAGTTTTTTGTGATCTGAACATTTTTGGTCTATGCTGACCAGCTTTTTGTAATCTAAACACTTATTGGTCTACTGAAAAGCAGAATGTATAACTGCAAATGTTCTAAAGGAAGCTAACCGAGCCAGAAGTGTGACCAATGTCTGCATAGATTTGAGTTCAGTAAGTTTATCAGTGGGTTATGTATGGAAATTAAAACCACCGATATCCACGTGCCCAGTCCACACTTCACAAATAAGCAATGTACAATACTCAAGGACACTTATTAAAAAAATTTAGAAACGAATGAAGTCATTACTTCAAATTTTATACACAGTAAATAGTTACCGGTAAAATCTAATTCCATTTAAGACCAAAAACATTTGATCAAATTTACAATTTTAAGGTTTCGTTTTTTAATTGATTGGGTGTATTTGTTTTAAAACAAAAAGTTATAGTTCACTTTCTATGACTAAAACTTATATTATGCCTACCAGTTATATTACACCTACCAGTACATTTTAGAATAATACTGGAAACAATTTCTAGAATAAAGCATTAAGTTATTAAACTGATGACATTTGTGACTTCTTTCATAACACTTAACATAACTGAACATCTTCCACAGGATTTTTAAAACTAGATAACTAATTAAAAATATTATTATGCAATAACCCATCAATGTTTCTAACATATATTTTGCACTTAAACCTGGATAAAATGATATTTAAATATTGCACATAAAACATTGATTTGTTCCATTAATTTTTAATAGATTGTCATCTCAAAATACTGACATCCATTTAACAAGGCCTAATAAGTTATTTAATTTGTGCCCGATTCTTCTGTATATTTATAAGAAAAAATATTTCAACAATATTGGTTTAAATTTTTTTTTAAATTATAATCATAATATTATTAATTTAACATTCTAGTCATAGTCTGTGGTAGAATTCCTCAATAATTTATCAATTTTGAATGTTAAACAGAAAGGTCCAATGTTAATATTAATTTTCTATAAATAACACAACATGGCTGTTAAGAGGACCACTGAATTCACAGTGAACCCGATGATGTTTCCCGTCAATTATCCGCACCATCGACTGCAGTGGCGTCATCAAGTAGTCACTGAAGATGCTTCCGCTAGCGATCTTCTTGATAATTGGAGAGGCTTTCCACGACATTCCGTCAGCAAGATCCTTAGTTCCTGGCAAAATAAATCACTAAATTATAATATTTATATATTTGGTTTGTTTTGTTTAACGGCACCACTAGAGCACATTGAATTATTAATCATCAGCTACTGGATGTCAAACGTTTGGTAATTTTGACAGTGAAGTGCAACCCCCACAATTAAGAAAGTGTCCACAGCATTTTCAGCAATTTTACCATAAAGTATATTTTATTTTTAATAATAAGAAAAATAATACACTGAAATTGGTTTTTTAGTCCGCAGCAACTGTGTTGATGCGGATACTATAAATGCAAAGGAATATGTTTGATCATGTAAATTAATATTATTAAATAACTGTAATACTGCCACAATGAACAAAACGCTACAGGTGATTATGAGTTTTGTTTGGGAAGATAAATAAAAGTTTACGATACAAAATAATTAGCCACATGTTTATAAAACTTTAAGTCCAGATTAAAATTTTTAATGCAAAATAAATAGCACTTTAAAGGAAATGATTGGTTGTATAATGATGCCACAGAACATTGTTTATTCAGCAGCTATAACATGTCAGACATATGGTGTTTTGCTACTCATTGTCTTTAGAAGAAACCTGCTATCATAGGCTTCTCTAAGTTCCCAGTAGGAAAAGCACATACCACAGCATCTGATAAAACAGTTGCAGACCGCTGGTCATTAGTTATGAAGTGAAATCAGTTGAAAACTTAAAATAATTACAGTTCTTTAGAAACAATACATTTCATAGTTCTCATTTAAAAATAACATTTTTCTCTCATTTTATTAATATTTTACTGAACAATCAAAACCAGCAGCAACATAATGATTTTCATTTGTTTTATATTTTCCTTATCTGATTATATTAATATATTAACACACGTAAAAATATGCTTCCATCAATTGTACCTTTCACTTTTTCCACTTTGCCGTTAGCAAGAATGATAAAGACGATGTCATTATTGTCAGATGATGTCAAGACGAGATCGTATCCCTTGGTTTGAGTTGACGGAAAGAAGGTGACGTCTCCAATGTTGGTGCTTACAGTCAGTTCAAATGCAGACTCCAACGAACCTTAAATTAACATTTTTATTTATAAACCTTCTCCTCGTCCCATATTATTACCTAATTATGTTTTCTTGAATAAAGCCTATATAAAAAAGTCCGTGTGTTTCTAGACACCTGATCTTACTTATAAAAAGGTGCTGACCATAATCTTATTATTCAATGTATCAATTCTTTATTTGTTGTTTTTTATATCTTAAACTTGAAACTGGTAAAACAAAATATATAAATATGTCCTACTAAACCTTTTTTCAAAAACTATTTTTAACAAATAAAAAAATTGTATAAAGCAAATCACACCCATCCCACCCCATTAGAATTACCTTTCTCGACAATACATCTGTCAATGTTTAAGTAATAACTTAAATTACTTAAAACAAAAATATTTGTGCCATGTTGAAGGATTTCTCCATATGATGGGCAAATCCAGAAAATCCATTTAATGGAGCCCTTAAGGAAATCTCAGATTTTTTAAAATATAAAAAAATAATTATAATTTAATTGTTTTTCATTTAAATTGCAAAATATAGGAAGGCTCAGCCCATTTCCCCCCCAAGACCACATTACAAAGACTAACAAATGACTTCTAACAACAACCACGGAATAATAATATCCAATACAATAACCTTGCTCTGTAACGATGGACACAAACACTTTCCCTGTAGCACTGTCAACCATAACCACGTGTCTCGAGTCGGCTTCTAACAACAACCACGGAATAATAATATCCAATACAATAACTAACCTTGCTCTGTAACGATGGACACAAACACTTTCCCTGTAGCACTGTCAACCGTAACCACGTGTCTCGAGTCGACTTCTAACAACAACCACGGAATAATAATATCCAATACAATAACTAACCTTGCTCTGTAACGATGGACACAAACACTT
>JAULBS010116483.1:0-14575 GCA_032355785.1 Symmetromphalus regularis | reverse complement strand
TAAAAAAACCTTGCTGCTTATCGCAAAGAGTAGCCTATGTTGTGGAGGAGGATTCCTCTAAATACATGTGTGTGTATGTATATATATATATATATATATATATATATATATATATAATGTAGCATTAGTAGGGCAGTGTCTTTAAATGCAGGGCTAGCTCTGCCACTCGCCAAATTTGCCAATGGCGAAAATTAAAAACATTTGGCAAATTTTAATGTAATCTGGCAAAATAATTTCTTTTAATAATAGCCATTTAAGTGCAGAAAAGGATGACTTTTCAAGTTTTGACATTTTTATAGATAAGTTGGTGAATGTTATTGTTGTGCCAGAGCGAGACATTTAATGTACCAAATGTGTAATATATATCTACATTAACAAATTAAATTCCATAAAATACAATAATAATCTTAATTAGACCTTCATAAAAACGGTTTGAAAACATTAAATTAAAAGATTACACAAAGACCAGTAGTTCTAAGGATTGTAATCTTGGGCAGATCCAGTATTTTATGAAAAAGGGTTTTTGATTATGTATATATACCATATATACATAAAATACATAATAGAATATTATATGAATGTCAGCAAGGATTCACTTGTCTTAATCAAGACCTCGCTCCTTTAAATTTAAACGTTTTGAAAATATCTCTACAAAGACTGAGTCACTGAAACCCGTAAACATTCCCTTAAACAGGTGTCAAAATTTAAGTTGACAATACAGCATTTCTATAATTCCCAATGAAGAACTTTTACAAACATTTTACTGCTGTGTCCTTGGTGTGTCATTATGAGGCTATTACGTTGCTGCTCATCTCAAGCAGTAAATTTCAAACTGGTTCATTTTGTTAGCACTAGTTTGATTTTTTACTTTATCATGATAATGTATACATACATATATGTACACAGGTCTACAGTATTCAGTGTAATAAGTACAAAGGGTGCATACTAAAAGTTAGTTTATAATAGGTCAGATTTTTTCATTTGTGACCTCCTACCTGTAGTTAAGAAATAAATGTTTTTTTCATGTTATATTTAATAAAAGCTATATAAACACAATAATAAATGTTGGTGCCTTTAGAGAGAGTAGTTGTTTTACCAGAACATAATGACTTTATGTATAATGGCAAGACATGCAGCAATGTAAATTCATAATGCACTTTCTCGTGTAAACCTATGTGTAGCACTGACTTGACTTCTTATTCATTTGTATGGACTGTTCATAATTTACAAGTTATTGTTGGAAATCTATTTTTTTAGTAATTATGTATCTGAAATAATTTTAAATAGTATCATTTAAAGTGGGTAGAGGGGATCTAATTAAACTCAAATTTTTTAATCTTTAAAACACATCTATAGGGGCATATTGGTGTATAGTGCTTATTATATTGAATATATATCTTCATGTAATTTGATATGAACCAGATGTACTGATCACTCATGTGACAAGCTGTTAGTGAGTGTGACTTTCAACTTGTTAATCAGTTCACACATCCATGTCCTGACTGCCATCAATAAATAAAGGATCATAGCTATTATATTACATACATGTATGTTCATTATCATGATGGTCAAGGCCACACACTTGTAACATGTTTAACTAAGGTGTCACTGACAATTATTGCTATTTTCTTATTTGTACAATGAGTACTAATATTCAGACAAACCCCTACCACCCCATTTTGCTTAAATGGTAAGGTTTTTTTTGCAAGATTTTAATAAAAAAAAATTAATGGTTTATTTAAATATGTATACTGGTTTTGACCCAGTGAATAGAAAAATGTTGATAATTGTGAATGACACTTTAGTCCAAGACAACAGGATTTTTTAACGTAAATTTTGCAGTGAACTAAATTATATATTGTATTTATTCTTCTACCAGGGTTCTCGCTAGAGTTTCTCCACTGGAAGTCAGTTGCAAATTTTGGTGAAATCCTGGGAGTCACATAATAGGAATTTATGTTTAAAAAATTTAAATGAGTTACTGTCCAAGTTCTATGCTTCAAAAGACACTTTTTTTTTTGGTGGGGTAGGGGTGGGGTCAGTGAGAGTCCTGCTCCTACATGATATCAAGTGTTGATATCATATTTTGATATTTTTCAGGCCGTGATGCAACAAGATCATTTGTTTCTGGTGATTTTACTCCAGATGGGCTGATAGAAGATATATCTGATCTTCAACTTAGTGATTTCCTGGGATTAGATGGATGGCAGCAGTTTTATGAAAAGAACTATAAGTATATTGGTAAGACTTTGATGTCTGAACGTATGTTATCATTTTCATGAGTATAGTTAAAACAACTGAAGTTTACATGATATGTTAATTCTGCTTGAGTGTAAATTGTAATACAGAGATGACTATATCTGGAACTTGATGGATATCAGTAGAGCTTTGCTGATCTCACAAGTTCATTAAAAGGAAATACTGGATGTACAGTGGATTCCTATTAATACACTGTATTTTATGCTGTTAAAAAGATTAAATACCTCTGTTAAAAAAATTTCACCTCCCAGTTGCAGTTTAGAACATTAAAAATGCACCATCCCCACCCCTTTCACTCCATATTATTATTGTAGACAAATTTGTTTTTGTTATAGAAAAGTAACATATCATTTGTTTTTAATCCGTAGACCATTCTGTTTTGAAAAATACGAGTGTGTAGATTGTATATGATTGCGTTCGTCAGTTTTAAAAAAATCATTTTGAATAAATATATATTCAAACACTTGGATTACAATGAACTCTCATAACATAAAATAATTAAACTAATTTTAATTGTACAGGTAAGCTGGTAGGTCACTTCTACGATGGTGATGGCAATCCAACTCAAGCCATTAACAAATACTTGCAGAAACTGTCTGAGGCAAAATTAGAAAAAAGAAAAGATCAAGATGATGCCAAGCTGTTTCCACCTTGTAACTCTGAGTGGAGGCAAGATGCGAGGACTCGCCTCTGGTGCACCACACTCAGGTATCACAACTACATACAACTGTTCATGTAACTTTTCTTGTCATTAGAAATTATACCGAACAGAAAAAAATCTGGGATTGCATCATTAAGTTTCAGGGTGTTGTTGTGGTCAGGCTGATGTGAGAAAGTTGTTAACAGTTTCATTCCTGTCACTTAAAGCATTATCTCAGTCAAAACTGGCACATTTGAATCCTGTGTGAGCCATTTGTTTTAAAGCAACTCTTATTTATTTGTAAACATTCAGTGTAATACATTCACAAACATTCTCATAATTTTGGTAAAAACAATAAACTTGACACCTAAAGGTAAAAATTAATTTTTAATCTATTTGTTTTGTTTTAATATTTTAATTTTTAACATTTTTTTAATTATTATTTATTTTTGGATGTTTTAGTGGTGGAATTGAGCGAGATTGGGTTGGTGTTCCTCGGCAGTATTTTCAGCCAGGTCGACCCACACCTCGATGTGCGTGTGTCAGGACAACAGGGCCACCTAGTTCTGCCAACAGGAATGCCAAGAAGCACAACAACCGTGGAGATCTAGATAACCCGAAATTAAAACTGTATACAGACTGTGATCCTACAGCTACGTCGTGTTATATTCCTTAATTGGAGCAGAATTTCTAATCTTGATCAGATTCATAGACAAGACATTACTGGTTGTTTTGGTATTGATATCAATATCTTCCATAGATCTACATCTAGGCCTTATGTTTTAATTTTTTAATGTTTTTTTTTTTTACTTAAAATCCTTGGACAGTTAATAAAACTAAAAATAAAATTACCATATTTGATGTGGGTTTGGGCTTTTTTTGCTCAGAAGGAATAACAATATCCAGAGACAGTGGTGGTATTGGATGTTATATTTATATATTTGTTATTTCTATTATTTATTGTATTATTATTTTTTTAAGGTTACTAGTAGATCAGCTTTAGATGTTTTAAATTTATTCTTTAATTAAAGAAAAAACTCAAAAGTTGGTTGGGTTACAGAAGACAGCAAATTCTTGTGTTTCTAATATAAATTTATCTTATCACATGAATGAGCAAACGAAGAAACAAACAAGGGAATAAACGAATGGATGGATGGATGGATGGACGGACAGACGGACAATACATTTAAAAAACCTCCAAAAATAAATATTGTTTTTGGGTGTTATTTAGTTGTCTATAGTAAATACATGTGTAATAAACTAAAAACATGCAAATGTTGCATCTTACGCCATATAATTGTAAGATTTTACATTTATATGTTCTACTTATATAAAGTTTCATGGTCACACTTCAACAAACTTAAATGAGATTACATGTCTAGTTTTATGCTTCGTTTTATTAATTAAAATGAAGGAAAGTTAAAACTACTTGAACTGTTACTAATCTATAAAATAATATGTATGACAGTATTTATACATTGTTCACCATATTATATATTATAGAAAGGTGTGCTTTTCTTGCCACATAAGCTAATGTATTAAACTTTGTATGACTTTCTTTGTACTTTCCTGATATGAATTTTCTTTTGCTTTATGCTACTTCGTTTAAATTTAACCTAACACTAAGGTATCTTTTTATTAGTTTATCTGAAAGAAATTTCAATTAATATTTGAAATGGTCAAAAGAAGAAGAAATATATATGCCTTTAGTGTTCATGGTAATGATTGATGAAGGATTATTTTTTTGAGTGGGTAGGACGAAGTAGGTCTTTTTTCTTTTATTTGAAGAGGGCTTTTTTTTCTTCAATATAAATTGACTTTTTTATTCTTTAGTTGTGTGTTATATAGCATGTAATATGTACATTAAATTCAAAGTGTATAATATGAGTTTTGCTAGAAATGTTTGAAATAACTTGTATTTGGAAAAGTGTACTAATATACTTAGCTATTAACTCATATATTATTGAATTGTCATATGACTTGTAGCCGTCACTGCTAAAATCACATATTATTGAATTGTCATATGACTTGTAGCCGTCACTGTTAAAATCACATATAGTCTTCCATTTGATTTAATCAACATAATGAGATAATTTTAGGTTTTTGTTGGAGATCCCATATTAGCCTACTGGTTAAATGTTAATTGTATAGGAATCAACTATTACTCTGTATAAGGTGCTTTGTTATACATGGTGTTCTGTTTGTTGTATTATATTATTTATATATTTATCATGTTTATTTACTGCAGCTGCACAAAATGTTTGCAAATCACCTCTTATGTATTGCCATATGGTGATCTGAATGTAAAATAAAGTTGTTCTGTTCTCTTCTCTATGTAAGATGTTAGTTATATGCATCTTGCCTATTTTATAATCAAGAGTGTTCTTGTTTTACAGAGATAGGATCTGAATAAGAATGTTTGTCATAATTATATTAGTTGAAAGCTGTTTTATTAAGAACAATTTTATTGATATTTTTGTTATCTTAAACAGTTCTTGAGCATCTTGAAAATCTTTGAAAGAATTTATTTAAAAAACTAATTTTTCAAGGTCTTGAATGTGTTTGAATTTCAGGTTTGTCAATTTCAGGTTTGTGTCTGCTTGTCATGGTTTTGTTAATAGCCAGTCAAATTATTCTGAAACGTACTGTTTAGAACCTACTCCTTGCACTCTTTAGAATGTATTTCTTGCACTGTTTAAACTATTAGGCTGTGGAACTATTTTCTTTTGTATTTATGTCCCTTTGTTCTTTTCCTTTTATAATTATACTATTAAAGTAATTTAATTTGGAATTTTATGAATATGTTATTGTATAAAATAATAATATGAAAATAAATATTTTATATTTTTAAATGAAGAGTTGTTTTTATGTTCCCTATATTATTTGTATATTATAGATTTTTACAAATGGGAAAAAGAAATTTGGTTATAATATGCCAATTCCACAAAAATGTAACATGCAAAACTATTTTCTTCTTTACTTTGAAGAACACTAGTGAAAGATTATCATCAATCCAGATTTTATAAGAAAACTGCTGTATCAGAAAATGCGTAATGTAATGTGTCAACAACAAAAAAATCGTCCAGTAAACTAACAAAAACAAATCCTTGCCTCTAGTAATATGCCAATCTTGACCCCAGTGCTTTACAGAACTAGAAGAGTAATACATATAGTAAAAATGTATATTTGGAATTCGGGTTAATTAAATTATTCCAATTATTATTGGCTTTGTATTAGTCAAATCACGGGCTTAAATAAACCAGTTGTGGACCTCTGGTCGGTGCAAGTGGTACATACCCATTCATTGAGCTTTGCAGAGCACTCACTATGGGTTGGAGTCTGAATCGAGATTAAAAATCCTATGCCTAAACTGAGTTTTGATCTCAGTACCCACCAGCCGTGAGGCCTATAGCTTAACCAATGCGCCACCGGGATCGGTAATAGCCTAACAATAATCTTCGCCATGAAGTTTGACGAACAATAAAGGACGATAAGTAATTACCTTTTTTTGAAGAATTTTAATTAGCCGAAATTTAAACATCAAAATACACAATACTATTTTTAATTGTAATATTATAGCAGAATGTATAATATCGCTGCTTCAGACCCAGTGTAAGTTTGGGTTTGGCACTTGCTGGTATCACTGAATGCCCCTAAGTGAGCTGCATCTGGTGCACATAGTGTGTATTTATTGTGAAATGAAAAGATATTCCACATACATCTTGCGTATAGGTTAGAAACAGTTTTTATCCCTTTTGTCCATTACCTGCTATCCCAACTTACACCCTTTAGGTCTGAATCAGCAATAGGTAATTTTTTGTTTATATGAAATGCATAAAAGTATCACATTTGCCTTGAGCTTTATGTCGAGTGTGTTTAAGTTATCGTATCCTCGTGACCCCAGATAATTGTATGGAGAAGAATAAATGATGCTTGATTAAACTTGTAATACGTTATACCATTCTCTGCAAGATATTGTATCCAATTCCTTGAGGGCAAATGTTATTTTATACATTGTGGACCCCACCCAGTGTCGAACAGAGGTTTGGTTATGCCCGCGACGAACTCCTTTGATTGTAAGCCGCCAAGAATCAAGTATGGGGTTTAATTTAATTTCACTCTTTGATTGGAAGCTCCCCTGAAATGGATGTACGGGGCCGTCGCCCCTCTGCCCCACTTTCTGAACGTCACTGCCACTGCCCCCAACCCCACAACTGCAATATTTTGTTGTACATGTGGCTGGTGGATGTAGGTGGTGTGTATGCTACGTTTACGATTCGTAGCAAGAGGTACAAGTTAAATCTTTATACAATAACAGAAAGGCAAAACTGTTATAAGGTTCAAAACTGTATCTCAGTACAAAGCAGAGTCCATGTACAAATTATTGTTTTAGTCATTCACACAGTAGCAAATGGTTCTGTTTGTATTTCCGTTACATAAAATGAATAATGTTTAACCAGTTTTACCTTTGCGTGTTCAGTAACACATTATTACACAAAGAAATGGTTTTGAATCCTTTATTATAATATGGATTAATTTTGTTTTGTTGTTTTAACTTTTCCCACCCATCCCATGAAAATATTTTTTTTTAAATAAATTAATAATAGTACATGTAATAACAAAAATAATATAAGAAGAAGAAAATAAAAAATACGTTTCAGATTAAATCAGTGGAAATTAAAAATCGTATATCTTTAACATCATAGCAAGTATACCGGTATATTGCAATACATTTACCTGGCCACAGACACACATTGGATTGTTCGAGATAAAACGTAAATTTATGCTTAGACGGTTTCGGCCATATCATTGTACCTCTAATAGCAAGATAACATTTTTCAATCACACTCACTGATTTTTTTTTATAGTTTAACATAGTTTTTATTATTTTTTTAAAGAGGTTAAGATTTACTTGTCACGCAAAGTGTTTTTACACGGCAATATAACGTGTTTGTCTATACAACTCTCAGTGTTCTGGGCCCTTTGTCACTTTATCAGTGACTTTATCAGAAACCAGCAATATAAAACCAATAGCGAAGCTTTTAAAAGCAGAAGAAAAACTTAGATATCATTGACAACACATACGTGTGAGAACAAATATACAAACATTTCGGTTTAGAGTTATTTGTAATTCCGTTAACAGCATGGTACAATATCTTGACCGGCTGCTGGTTATTTTCATCATTGGATACGGTGTCAATACACAGTTCTTTAATGGTTTTGGTGACGTCGATAAAGGTTTATCTTTGTTTTGTACTTTTTCTGTTTAAATATGTTTTAATACAATTATAGTGCTAAACAATGTACTGTCTTTCTAAAACATTTAAGTATAAAAAGATATTTTAACAGCAATACATATAACCAAAAGTATAAAAAGATATTTTAACAGCAATACATATAACCAAAAGTATAAAAAGATATTTTAACAGCAAAACTTATAACCAAACTAAAAAACATATGGTGTTCGTGAAATAAAATAAAATATGTTCTTTAATATTATGTATTATTTAAAATGCAGTACTTATTGTCATGAAACTAACGATATTCTGCATGTGTGTGAATTACCAGAAAGTAAATATTGTTTAAAATTGCTTTAAGTTTCATTCACTAGTTCTGCATTTAATTTATTAAAATGTATCTCATTTGTACACTAGTACAAAATACATATATATTGTATTAAAGTGAGCCTCATTAGTCCACTGGTAGAACATATGATTCTCAAGCTGAAGACAATCGTTCAAAACCCGTCAAAGACTGGCTCACTCTTTAGACTACGTATCAAAAATTATCAAATGTTTGACATTCAATAGTCGATGATTAATAAATAAATGTGCTCTAGTTGTGTCGCTTACAATACATGATTTAAGAAAAATATCTGAAATAAAAACACAAAAACTCTCAAATTGTTTGAGTTTTTGAAAGTTGTGTTATATATCCAGAGAGAAATTAAGCACGCTCTGAAAAATAGATACGCTTAGTAGATTGTTGGACATCGTGTGCAGACATTTTGCGTTTCCTTTTACTTCTACTATTTAAACTGGTATTGTCTTTATGACATTGCAACTAACGTTTTCTTACAGAAATGGTCAATTATACCTGATTATAGAACTTTCCAGATCCATAGCGTTGCTCCCATTTCGCCTTAATTAGGTTACTCTTAAAACTGTCTGTTAACGCATTTATTATTATTATTATTTATTTTTTCAGTCAGTAGACTCGTTTTTGAGATAGGATAAATTTTCCATCATTACATTCTCAGTTTAGAAATGAAGTTATTTTCATTTTGTTAAAATATTTCATTAAAACAGACACCTCTAAATCAAAGTCTCACCTAAGGTAATAATGCAAGCTTAACTTCATATGTAATCTGTTTTAGAAGACTGTTGGAATCTAATATTTTAACAATAAAAATCAAGATAAATGTTATCTAAAAATATCTACTTTTAGACATTTATCATGCATTTTGTTAGTATGTAATAAGTCACCGTAATAACAACAGTTTTCAACTTTTCATTCAAGGGATTTTCATCAATCATAATCATGTAAGAAGCATAGAATTTTTTTTTTTAGTGTAATTTTGATTAAAACTTTAACTATTTTGCATGTTAAGGATTGGCAAGCGGGGCGATTGATGGTCTTTCGTCGGTAAACGTGAATTTGTTTGATAAAAAAGCAAAGGATGATACCCACCTGACGAAGCTGACTGAGGCCGTCAAAGATCTGAAGAAACGTCTAGAAGAACTTCTCAAAGTAAAAGAGCAACTGACGAATGAATGTAAGTTGCTTTACTGGTGTTGGAAATGACTTAACGCAGCAGGAAAATAATATTTTATAATAGTATCTACATTTATAAGTACTATTTGTGGTCAAGTAGCGCAAGTGAAGTTGAAATAGTATCTACATGTATTAGGTCGGGTATCGCAGGTGAAGTTGAAATAGCATCTATTCGTATTATTTGTGGTCAGGTTTCGCAGGTGAAGTTGAAATAGCGTCTACGCGTGTTAGGTCAGGTACCACAGGTGAAGTTGAAATAGCATCTACACGTATTATTTGAGGTCAGGTACCACAGGTGAAGTTGAAATAGCATCTACACGTATTATTTGAGGTCAGATACCGCAGGTGAAGTTGAAATAGCATCTACACGTATTATTTGAGGTCAGGTACCGCAGGTGAAGTTGAAATAGCATCCACACGTATTATTTGAGGTCAGGTACCCCAGGTGAAGTTGAAATAGCATCTACACGTATTAGGTCGAGTACCGCAGGTGAAGTTGAAATAGCATCTACACGTATTAGGTCGGGTACCGCAGGTGAAGTTGAAATAGCATCCACACGTATTATTTGAGGTCAGGTACCGCAAGTGAAGTTGAAATAGCATCTACACGTACTATTTGAGGTTATGGTCCCGAAGGTTAAACTGCAATATCCTCTACACTTACTGCCTCAGTGCACTGTACCGCGGGTATAACTGAACAATCATTTGCACGTATTGCTTGAGGTCATCGCATCACGGGTAGAATAAATTATAGAAAATGTATCTGTATGTATTGCTTGCGGTCATAGCATCACGGGTGAAATTGAAATATCATCTACACGCACTAGTTCCATGCTTATATCCAAGAAAGGTACAAGAACTCTGTCCTGCGCGTAAAACTCAGCTTCGTACACTGTCTGTTCAGGAGAGTCGTTATTGTTAGTAGGCGAGACGAGACCCGCTGCCGCTATATTAATGTTGTTACTCTTACCGATTAGCAGTACGGTATCTTTTATATAAACTATCCCACAGAGAGGATAGCACAAATCACGTATTTGTTACACCATTATTATAGTTTGTGAAAGAGTATATTCCTTAATTGTTTTAAAATCACTTGTAAATATTTTATTTGGAGGTGACCAGGTAATCGCGTCTGCCCATGCCAGTCAGGCGTCAGCGACCGTCGTGACAACAGACACGTCAAATTTAGTGCTGAACAGTGATTTCAGTAGTGTCCTGCAAAGCATTACAGAAACAACAAAGGTGACAGAAACTGCCATTTCCAAGGCAGCAGCGTCTGAGCAATTCGCAGGTAACGGAATTGCAATTAACAGCATTTTGAAACATTTATGTTTTTATAGTTTGAAGTCCAGCATGTTTATATAAAGAAAACCTTGATATATTCTATGGGTATAACCCCTACACGTAACAAATAGTTGTATTTAATGGAATATATAATAAAGGAATGAAATTATAGTTGATTTTATTTTAGTAACAAAATTAATCAGAAATTATCAATATCATTTTTATCAGATATTATTACATTTCGTCTAAAGCATCAAAAACTGTGTGGCTAATGACTGTCATTACGTTATGAACATAGTGAGAATTCCCAGGAAAACCGTTTCAAGTAAAGAAATTAAGTATAAAATGTATGGAATTGTGTTTCTGTCCATGTCAGAATAATATAACTGCAGTACCTCGTGTCTTACGTATGTGTAATTTAGAGTATATGAACCTGATTAATTAGCAAAATAAAACAAATAAGTTCAGAGTTTAGAGAATAACAGATGTGATTTCTGAATGGGATCGTTTTTCTTTAACAATAAAGATAAAAATGCACTCAGTTTGATTCCAAAACCTACATCCATATTTTATCAGTTTTTAATTTTTACCATTCTGAGCTCTCCAGTATGGGACTGCTCGTATGAGGCAGAACTGGCGAGTGTTAAAACAGGTAATAGTAAAATGATAATGATCGATATTAGAGAAGGATGAAGTTCTGTTGTAACACTGCCAGCTATTCCACTATTTAACCCATTGTTCGTTAATTTGTTATAAATATAAGTTCACATGTACTGATTATATTATATACGTTACGGGTAGTAAACGGAAATTAGTCATGACTGAATCACGATCTCTTTACCCTACTGTCACTTTAAGATCTTTTGTTTTAACAGTGATAGCAACCGACCTGAAGAAAGTAGACACGATGGCAAATTCGTTTGAGGAACGACTTGCTAATATTCGAACGAGTCTCACTGACGAAAGTAAGATTTTAGTGTATATTATTTTCAGTAGTATAATATTTTATTACAAGTACGTCAAAATAATTTTAAAAACCAGTGGTAAGATTCAATTTCATCAATCAATCATGTATATTAGGTTTGTAAAACCGGAGGTTGGCTCACACTGACTACGTGTCAAAACTTACCAACTATTTGACATCTAATAGCTGATAATTAATAAATCAATGTGCTCTAGTGATGTCGTTAAAACAAACAATCAAACAACTAAACAAAAAAAAATGTTTGTAAACAAGGGTGAAAATCGCTTCATGGATGTGAAGAGAACGGAGCATCCCCACTGTCCAAAAAGTGAAGGGGACAGAGCATCCCACTTGTCCAAAAAGTGGAGTGATGCGTCACCACCCCACCCCCAGGATTGACGCCATTGTAGACCCCCTGTGTACATCGGTATATTTGCGCTAAGACCCCATGGCTAAGTATTACATTTATATACTGTAATAAAGAGAAATACTTTTAAAGATTATTATTTAGGTATTTTAAAATCAATTTTTCAAAGCAAAAGGTATGGGGATAATTATATAGGCATCCTCCTGTCCGAAAACTGTGGTATGTGCCCCCGGTCCCTTCTATGATTTACGACCATGCTTGTAAAACACGTACATTAAAATCCGAAGAACTGTGGTGAGATTTTAATATATACTATTTTTACTTGTATAATTATTACGTGTACATGTACATTAAAAACCCGAAGAACTGTGGTGAGATTTTAGTATATACTATTTTTACTTGTATAATTATTACGTGTACATGTACATTAATCATCAGAAGAACACTGGTACATGTTTGTTTTTCTGCAGTGTTCATTAAAATCCGAAGAAAATAAATATCGAATTAAATTGTAACATATTTTTTCCAGTATCTCCTTCTTTCACTATTTAACACTTAACACTATTTCTGACCACCACCACCTCGTTTAAAATTCCTGGATCAGCCCCTGAAAGTAGTCATAATTGACTGGCAGCAATTCGACAATGCATGATATCAGAGAATTGTCAACTGTTCTCCTTTAACTATTTGCAGGTAATGATGAAGAAGAATTATCCGTGAATTGTCCTGTCGGCTTTGAGAAAATTAATACCCATTGTTATGGAAAGGCAGACATTTCAACAACGTTTCCACAAAGTTCTGTAAGTGTTACGTTTGAATTTGTGTTAATAGGTTATAAGGTTTTTAACTGTTGTTGTTGTCGTCGTCGTCGTTGTTATTGGTGGTGTGGGTTTTTTCTTTTTGGGGGCAGGGGGTTCTGGTGCTTTTTTTTTATCTCGAGAGGGGTATTTCACTCCTAAAACAAACCTGCACATGCGCCACCGAGGCTGGTTGATTCACCAGTTGTATCCCATTGTCTGTGTTCACTGAGAAGGGTGGGGTCACATACTAGTCCTACACTTGTGATTCACCAGTTATATTCCATTGTCTGTGTTTACTGAGAAGGGTGGGGTCACATACTAGTATTAACTCTTGTGATTCTCCAGTTGTATCCCATTGTCTGTGTTCACTGTGAAGGGTGCGGTCAGATACTAGTACTACACTTGTGATTCACCAGTTATATCCCATTTTCTGTGTTCACTGAGAAGGATGGGGTCACATACTAGTCCTACACTTGTTATTCATCAGTTATATCCCATTGTCTGTGTTCACTGAGAAGGGTATGGTTACATACTAGTATTACACTTGTGATTCTCCAGTTGTATCCCATTGTCTGTGTTCACTGAGAAGGGTGCGGTCACATACTAGTACTACACTTGTGATTCGTCAGTTGTATCCCATTGTCTGTGTTCACTGAGAAGGCTGGGATCACATACTAGTACTACACTTGTAATTATCCAGTTGTATCCCATTGTCTGCATTCACTGAGAAGGGTAGGGGTCACATACTAATACTATACCCGTGTTTCACCAGTTAAATGTCACTTTGTGTTCACTGAGAAGGGTGGGGTCACATACTAGTACTAAACTTGTGATTCTCCAGTTGTATCCCATTGTCTGTGTTCACTGAGAAGGGTGGTGTCGCATACAGTGATGATACTAGTACTAGACTTGTGATTCTCCAGTTGTATCCCATTGTCTGTGTTCACTGAGAAGGGTAGGGGTCACATACTAATACTATACCCGTGATTCACCAGTTGTATCCCATTGTCTGTGTTCACTGAGAAGGGTAGGGGTCACATACTAATACTATATCCGTGATTCACCAGTTGTATGCCATTGTCTGTGTTCACTGACAAGGGTGGGGTCACATACTAATACTATAACTGTGATTCACCAGTTATATGCCATTGTCTGTGTTCACTGAGAAGGGTAGGGGTCACATATTAGTACTATACTCGTGATTCACCAGTTTTATGCCATTGTCTGTGTTCACTGAGAAGGGTTGGGTCACATACTAATACTATACCCGTGATTCACCAGTTTTATGCCATTGTCTGTGTTCACTGAGAAGGGTTGGGTCACATACTAATACTATACCCGTGATTCACCAGTTTTATGCCATTGTCTGTGTTCACTGAGAAGGGTTGGGTCACATACTAATACTATACCCGTGATTCACCAGTTTTATGCCATTGTCTGTGTTCACTGAGAAGGGTTGGGTCACATACTAATACTATACCCGTGAT